>OMLM01009891.1:140656-205401 GCA_900302695.1 Helostoma temminkii | reverse complement strand
AATTTTTTTTTTTTTTTTTTTTTTTTTTAAAAAACATAATACTGACTTCCGGAAGAACTGAGCTAAATTAATTACAGATTAATTTATAATGAGAATGATTGTTAGTTGTTACCCTACATAACTAGAAAGGTATTAAACAGTTGTGAAAGATATGCAATTAGTGGGATATTTAGCAGGAGAGAAAAAAGAACTTACTAAACTTGGTAGAAGAGATGCCGTTTCAATATGTTTTTTTGTTACTGAACGGCCAGTCAGTGTTCATGCTCTATTTCTTATAGAAGTTAAAGATTAATACTCAGAGGTCTGATGTTTCTCAATGACTTTTTCCTCTTTAGGATTAAAGGGTTCAGCTGGTGGAGAAGGACCCAGTGGCCCAAGCTACAACTACACCTTCCATGGAGACCCTCATGCAATGTTTGCTGAGTTCTTCGGTGGCCGAAGCCCATTTGATCATTTCTTCTCCCAGAATGGGAACGATGATGTAGATATTAATAACCCCTTTGCAGCATTTGGCATGGGAGGAATGGGAGGCTTGGGTGGCTTTCACAGGTCCTTTAAATCCCATCCGGGAGGCCCTCATAGAGCACATGAGAAGAAGAAAGACCCGTCTGTTGTGCATGAACTGAAGGTGAGTCTTGAGGAAGTCTTCTCAGGGTGCACCAAAAAGATGAAGATCTCGCGCAAGAGACTGAACCCGGACGGCTGCACCGTGCGCAGCGAGGACAAGATTTTAACAGTCGACATCAAACGTGGCTGGAAGGAAGGAACAAAAATCACATTTCCAAGGGAGGGAGACGAGACTCCTTCCAACATTCCCGCAGATGTGGTATTTGTGCTTAAAGACAAACCCCACCCCGTGTTCAAAAGAGAGGGATCAGATATAATATATCCCACGAAAATATCTCTCAGAGAGGTAAGTGAACACTGATATCAGAACTTAACTTGCTTGATGCATAGAAAAAGAAAAACTATCATCTGTTTGAGTACCACTGGGAGATTTGTCTGTTTAAAACCTAGTTTTCCATTCTCTCTGTGTCTCTTTCCAGGCGTTGTGTGGATGCACAGTCATCGCCCCAACACTGGACGGCCGGACCATAACTGTGACCTCCAGAGATGTTGTGAAACCTGGAATGAAAAAACGCATTGTTGGAGAAGGGCTGCCACTATCCAAGTTCCCCGAGAAGAGGGGTGACATGATCTTGGACTTCTCTATTAAATTCCCAGACAAACTGGGCCAAAACACTTGTGATGCACTGAAGGAGATTCTTCCCCCATGACTTAAAATTATAGAAAAATCTAAAAAGTTAACGTCTCCAGTACACACTCTCCCGTGTACATTCATTTTGGCCTAGACATTGGAGGCCCTGAGCAGATTTGATTCCAATATCCAGTGGGTTCAGTGTGTCTTAAGACCTGGCAACTGACAGAACAGCTGATCCTTTTTTCACCAGGAATGCACACTTGCATGCATATGGCCTAACCTTTAAGTAGCAGCCCTCCACAAAGTCAGATTCATGGAGGAAATGTAGAAAATAGAAAGTATGCGTGTACATAATCATGCAAGTAAGAGATCGTGAAATTATATAAATACAGTATTTGCAGAATTGTACGACTTAAAAATGTAATAACTGAGGATTTGGTTTAGAAAGTAGCAGTTTTTGGAGAGCTTTAAGGTAACGCACAGCCAGGTAATTAACAATACCTCAGGTGCAGTGATACATACTTGAATGTAGCTGTAACTACATTACCCAGCAGGACATTATTTTGGTTGCTCAGTTGCTTCTTATACCACTGGTACTAAGGTGCTGTGTGGATCCTGAGAAGTTTGAATCATAGACATAGAACAGAAGATTTTAATGCTGATCAGATCAGTGGTATTAGCACTAATTCTCACACTATTAAGCAGATCAGGGTCTGCTAGATGTGACTGATCAGCATTAAATGTAGTTTTATTTGCCAGTGTCATAATAACATCCTGTGTTCAGTGGCTCTTAATCACACTCATTTTTAGAGCTGCAGTCATACAGTGTCTGGACTATACACAAGCTTAAAAATAGTGTATGGAAATCTCCAGTTATAGTAAAGATGTGATACAGAGTTATTTATGTAACCTTACATGTGCATTAAATCGTCCCAGTGAGCTTCATGCAGTGACGTATTTCAGTACAAATTTTCCCTGCAGTCCTGCATCAAGACGCTTCCATCAAGTTTGTCTTGAAGAAAACAAACTGTCTCATTTGTTTTTGTTATTGTTTGCTTGTTTTGTGAAAGTCAAGTAAATTTATTATATTTTCTTTTTAAAAAAGCATATTTGAGATCATTAAGGTAATTTAAAGCTCAATTGCTTCATGTTGAATCTCCTACTTCTACACGATGCCCATTCTCACTGTGTGTGCTCGAAGTTATAGCCTGACATTTATTTTATGTTGCTTATTAGACGGGGGTTAGCTTCCTAATTATTTGTAATGTCACATGTCATACTTTTACTGTACAGTTACTTGTACAAGTTGTAAGTTGTAAGGTAAACTCAGAGAAATCGTCCTTGTTTTGTCACGCTTGCACACACGTATTTATAAACTGGAAAAAAAATGGATGGGAAATTGATTTGGGAAAGAGGGAGCACTGCTGTCAGACACCTGAGTTTAAGTATCAAACAGGAGAAAATATCACAGATGTGCATCCTGACTTAATTTGTTTTTGCAAATGTGGACTTTTACAGACTTGTTCATTCAGGGGTGCACTTTATTACGTAAATATTTCAGGTTTTGTGCCAAATAACATACATGTGAGTGTGTGTGCAAGTGTAGAGTGCATGTATCTTGTTGTGTGGTGCTGACAATCTGCTGAAGCTATTCACTCAATTTGTACCATTTAAGGCTGCAGAATGTATGTATGACATTTCACTTCCTTCTGGAGTTAATACTGTGTTTGACTGATTATTTAAGATCAAGATCTTTTTTCTGTTACAACATGGTGTAAACCTGATGCATCAGTTTGGTACTGTTGCACAAATTGGGATGCGAATATAAGTTTATGCCCTAAACTTAAAGGCTTGCGAAATGTATTTTGTTTTCATTATTATGTGTTATATCGCACTTTCTCTTACAGCTCATACCTGACAGCATTTGCTCCATGATGAATACTTTGTGGAAATTAGTGGTTTCACAGTTTAGTAGTAAAAATGTGTTATATTCAGCCCTGTGTGACTGTTTAGCTGAAAGTTAGTGAATTAGTTGGTTCATTTTCACATTTAAATTGTTTTTAGTGTTGATGTGACTGTCTGAGATGAACTGCTTCACTCTGCTGCTGCTGGAGTTTTAGGTTTTTAATTGACACTTAGTTTAACATAAATATATACAGATGTGCAATGTCTGCAATGTTCAGCTCCTTTGTTGACCAGGGAGGATTACGGTTCATGTGTGACATAAGGAAGGATGTAGGATGTGAGCATTGTTTTGTTTTACCTCTTGTTTATGTTGATTTGAATATTTTCTGGATGGGATTCATGATTTTTTGAGTTTTAACAACAAAACTTTTGAACTGATTGGAAATTTGTAATAAAGCTTTCCTATGCTGATGACTCACTTTCCACTTTAACTGAAATAGCAAACAGACCTGACAAATATATTGTTGATCGAGGACGTTTTAACAATAAAAGCATTTCCCTAAAACCATTCTCTGTATCACTGTTATTTATATTTTTATGATTTTTAATTATGGAGTACAGTCTTGTCTTGGTCAGTAGAAAAGTCTATAAGCCTGAAGGGCAGTCAGAAGTCCTTAAGAGCTGAAATTGTTTTAACAATGCTCAAAATTATAGAAAACTATAGTTTTAAGAGAAGTTATATCAAAATAAAAGCTCTGATGTGAGAGAAACACCTTTATTTTCTTTTCTAATAAATATAAAACATATTTTGTCCTGTTGCATTTTACATATTTGGTGAAGGTCACAATATCTACATTATTACTATTATTTTATTTTAAGCTGCTAACATTAAACATTAAACTTTTATTGAAGAAGACCGTTTTGTGCCTTGATATATTGATTGTTGAGTCACAGATCTGACCATCTGTGTCTGAATTATTTATATACCAGTCTTCATTCATTCATTCATCTTCTATACCGCTTAGTCCCCGCAGGGGTCACGGGTGTGCTGGAGCCTATCCCAGCCAGCTTACGGGCGAGAGGCGGGGTACACCCTGGACAGGTCGCCAGTCTATCGCAGGGCCACATATAGACGAACAACCATTCACACTCTCACTCACACCTACGGGCAATTTAGAGTCCCCAGTTAACCTGAGCATGTCTTTGGACTGTGGGAGGAAGCCGGAGTACCCGGAGAGAACCCACGCAAACACGGGGAGAATATACCAGTCTTATATAAACCAAATATTAAGTTACATACAATTTAAAAAAGTAGCCATTTCCTATGTTACGAAGTTTTTTTCAGCTTCTTCTTATAATGGACATGTTGACTGCAAACGACATTTTACCACATTTCCCATAAAAATACAAAAACTTTCAGGTGCGGTTTCTCCAGGTGACCAGCAGAGGGCGGCATGAACCCACTGCTCTAAGTTAAGAGCTCGGTCAGGACTTGAGAGAGCATACGTGCCAAAATAAAACTGAGGGTGGACAGAAAGAGTCACTTATTATTCAATATTATTAATAATAATACGGTGTAATGAACTTAATTTATGCCTCTAGCGTAATAACGCTCACACTATTTAAATAAATAACCAAAGTCGTGACTCAGATTTTCCACTCGTCGAAGTACAGATACAACCGGAGCTACTGTGATTACTAAAGTTTTGGGCTGATTCCTACTTTCATTTCCTAACCTTGATTTAATATAGTATTTTGAACCTAGGAACAATAGTACCACAGGGAGTCTGGGATTTACGAGGAAACCTGAAGGCGTCACTGTTCCACCCCTGCGGGACTGGCAGAAAGCTAGCTAGCTAGCTAAATCTCCAGCAGCATACCGACACACAGATCCTGCACCTACCCTACAGTCTACCCAGGCCAGATTAAGGTGTTAACCTCTCAGGAGTGAAAGAGAATAAAACAGCAGACTTTTTCGACACGAATAACGTTAATTTGGATAATTCAGACCAACACAGTTAGCAGGTTAGACCAGCAGGAAGAGCTAACGACAGTTGGCTAAAACTCCTTCTCCGGTAAGAATGACTGGTCTGCCATGTTTATTCCCTTCTTAACACGTCCAGCGATAGTTAAGCTAAGTAACTAACTACCCCAGCGCTCTAACTTACTAATGAGAAATGTGAACTGGCACTCATTAGCATGCGTAGCTAAATGCTAAATATGCGGCTACGTGAGAGTTGCCAGTGTTACTAGAGAGATGTGTGTGTAATGTGTCTCACACCAAACATTAGCAGCAAGCTAACGTTAGCTCTGCATGATTTCCAAGCTACAAACTATCATTTTTAAGAAAGACGCAAGCAGGTGAAGCATTCCCAGGAGCATTGCATAACTTTCTAAGGAAGTGTAGTGGTACGGGATATGGAACTGTTGACACTGGACATAGCTTTGGTGAATGTATAAAGATTGAAGGTATATGATGTTTTTCTGTTTTGCAGCTAAAGACCTGCGGACACAGGAGTCCTGGACTGGTCAAAATCAGCTATGTGAACTGCTCTGATGTGTGAATTTGAAATTGTGTACTCTGTCTGGTTAAGGCAGCTTTTTAGCTGGTCTGGAGGGCCATAGTGATACTCTGACATAAACATCCAACAGACCTGCATCTGACTTGGCCGAACAGGTGTATGTTGGCTTGGACCGTTGCACAACTCCTCAGAGCAGCCTTTCTCCCTTTCACTCCTTTTACTGCCACTGTCTGACTACTATGCCTCTGGGTTTGGGAAGAAGAAAGAAGCCATCACCACTGGTCGAGAATGAGGAAGCGGAGCCTATCCGCGCAGGCCTCAATGTACCAGGTATGGATGGCCTAGATGGAGGTGTTGTCGGGCTGGGAGAAGGTGCTGCCTCGGAAGGTCTGCCTCCTCCACCCAGCAGTATGCGACCCCGCCTCATCTTCCACACCCAGCTTGCTCATGGCAGCCCCACAGGCCGAATTGAAGGCTTCAGCAATGTGCGGGAACTCTATGCCAAAATCGGTGAGGCCTTTGGGATACCACCATCTGAGGTGAGTCATATTAAACAAGTTAATCAGTCAGGGAACGAGTTTATGCTCTTAGGAAAGCTTGGTAAAGGAAATATCCATGTATATATGTAGAGGAGAAGTAATCTGAGTTCTCCTCTACCCTGGGCTATTTTTAAAAGCATTGTTCACAGATTGTAACTCAATATAGACAGAACAGACTGCTTCCTGTTTTTTTTTTCCCCTTTCTTTGTGGATGTGTTGGGGAGCTGACAGCACTGTGAGAGACACTCCTCCACAGCGAAAACTGTATGAATTAAAGAAATACACTGTGAAAAGGGACATATTTATGATGTATTTCTGCAGGATACTTTGTGTTGGTGTCAGTTTTAGTGGGTCTCTAGAAGGACTTGATTTTAAAACGAAGCACTATCTCTCTCTGTGTCATGATTTACCCATTTATCCAACCGCTCCTCTCAGTGGAGTTGTGTCTTTACCTTTTGTTATGCACATGTGCTCTTGTAAAAAGCTGATGAGAATCTAGTTATGCATATACATCTGTGTATTTACATACACTTGAATAACCGTGTTACAGTCCTCTTTCTCGAGTAAGCTGATTTCTTAACCCTCATGTAAATGGAAATCCTGGTAATGGTAATCGGGTTAGGAGATTAGGGAAACCTGATTTCCTCAGATTACTGTACCATGTATACATGTAATTGGGTCTCTAATCAGCTTTTTATGAGCTTTTTAGAGAAGCTCTTATAAAAAGAGCTCTCTACTTTCAGCAGAGAGGAGCACCTGAGTGAGTGGGGGAAATTATTAAGTGCAGTCATCTTTAATCATTTATTTCTTTAATTGCACTGTGGAGGAGCACTGTGTCTGTCAAATGCACTGATTGTGTTGATTGTGAATAGATTTGCTTCAGTCTGTCAGGGGCAAGAGTATTACCGTAAGTCATACTGGTTTGCTGTGACCCTTTACAGGTTATGTTCTGCACACTGAACACTCACAAGGTGGACATGGATAAACTGTTGGGAGGACAAATTGGACTAGAGGACTTTATTTTCGCTCACATTAAAGGCCAGAAAAAGGAAATAGAGGTGTACAAGGGGGAGGACGCTCTAGGGTTGACAATCACTGATAATGGAGCGGGCTACGCATTTATCAAGGTGAGAAAAACTGATTTCTCTTGACTTAATTATCCACGGGATAAAGCATGAATCTGGTCTAAATGTAGGAATAATTGCAGCATGTGTAATGTGAATAGGTTACATGTACATGTACTGTAGCTAAATAGTGTATCTGTAACTAATTAGAGTTTTCCTGCTTTCAGAGAATCCGTGAAGGGAGCATCATCCACCAGATTCAGGTCATCAATGTGGGTGATATGATTGAATCGATTAACGGCCATCGTCTGATTGGTTGTCGACACTACGAGGTGGCCAAGATGTTAAAGGAGTTACCCAAAGGGAAGAATTTCACCATCAAGCTGGTTGAGCCTCTCAAGGCCTTTGGTACGTGTGAGAGGAATCTGTCTGATCTGCACTCCCTGGTCCCTGGTACACTGAGTGTTACAGTGCACTAATAACCAACTAAATAATATATAGGTTTTATATTGGCTACTTCAGCATAATAAAATGTTCAGTTTTTGTTCTGTATTTCTGTTCTGAGTCTAAAATCTTTCAGCATTAAATAAAGAGACACAAGCCTTTCTTAAGCCTTTGCTTGCTTGGTGCCTTTTGTGCACATAATTGGCACATGCTGACACATTTAGCCATTCAGGTGACCTTTGGGTCCATTAGTTAGAAAGGATAACAGGAGGTGGAGTTTGTCTATTCAGGATATGTTCATCATTGTCACAGCAAGAAAATAAATGTATAAGGTTGATTAGGACTGTATGAAGTGTTGATTGGATGCTGCAATTGTTTCGCGCAGATATGATCAGCCAGCGGTCTGGAGGGTCTAGGTCAGCATCAGGGGTTCAGCTGGGGACTGGCAGAGGAACCCTTCGGCTGCGATCTAAAGGTCCCGCTACTGTGGAAGAACTGGTGAGCCATGTGGACTAATAACAGCTCTTTGCACTGTTTAGAAAATGAAATTATAAGGTGTCGCCTGAGTTTGTGAGTTGTAATTTTTTCTCTACAGCCTTCTGCATTTGAAGAAAAAGCTATTGTGAAGGTGGATGACCTGCTTGAGAGCTACATGGGCATCAGAGACAGTGAGCTGGGTAAGTATGTGTTGAGTCTCCTCATTTTATGGTTCATTTGTTCTTTGGGTTGACTAAATGTCCTCCGACCTGTCTCTGTTTCCTCAGCGGCTACGATGGTGGAGCTGGGGAAGGACAAAAAGAACCCTGATGAGTTTGCTGAGGCTTTAGATGAAACCCTGGGAGACTTTGCTTTCCCCGATGAATTTGTCTTCGATGTCTGGGGTGCCATCGGCGACGCTAAGGTTGGACGGGTGTAATCACAGTAATTAATGGATCAGAACAACCTGTGTGTGACACCCACAGTGTTCAGCACTACTAGGAAACACAACACTACTGTCATGAGTTTTTAATTTTATTTTAGAGTGTACCCTTTTGGGAGACTCTGCCTAGATGATAAATCCAGTTAACGGGAGAAGAAAAGACTGCAGTGACTTCCCAAGTGCTTTTATTTGTCTTCCGGCTTTTTCCAGAAGCTACAAGCACTTCACCACAATGAGCATTTCCTTTGACCCCATCACATGAACCTGCATGTCACTGTTATAGTTGCTGGCAATGGAATACGTACAGCACAAGTCTTTGACATGGGACAATGAAAGACATCTGCAAACACTATACTGATCTTTGATACTTAGTAAAAAAAGAAAAAAAAATCCCCACATTGCACTGTGTTGCACTGCGCTGTAAACCAGCAACATAAGTAAACAGAGACTGCACTGTACCTCACCTGGTGAGTGGCACAGTTATTGCACAGTAAAAGGCTTCAGCCTCCCTGAACTACAGTGTTGTCCTGAACCACGTCGATGTTACTGTTATCAGTTTTATAAGCATGTGCTGTTATATTTTTATCGTCATGATGAATTCTGCTGGTTTCATGTTCTTTTGTTTAAAATGTGGTTACATAAGGGTGACAGTAAATCGTAGCTCCCGACTGAATGATCAGTGGTATCACTGTTAACTGTTAACACACTCCATGCTGCGATGGTGTTAACTGTGTAGATGGCAGCACATTCCAGTTTTTCATACATTTAACAGTGTTGCAGAAAATCAGTGTTAATTTACGTTTTATTGAAGGTTATTCTGTTGGAATGAGAAGCGAGTCTGTGGATCATGTAGATGTGTGTTGTTTTTTTTTTAAATAGCGTTTTTATATAAAGTGAAGTGATTATTTTAGAACAAAGCTCATGTAACAGATGAAGAATTTAATGTTGCGCTACAATTACGTAATTGTTTTGACACACTACAGCAACAACAGAGAGCAGTATTAAAGAACATGCCTTCATTTTTCATTTCACGCATTTTATACATTTTGTTAGAATTATGCATTCTGGTGCACGGTTCTAAAACACTAAGTATGCTGTTGGAGGAGAATGATACCAAACTACTTCCATCATGTGTTGCAATGACTTGTGGTGTTTGCGAAGAGGAAGAACAGGCAACGTTGCACCAACTACTCAGTGTAGGTAAACTCGTGTCTTAAAACACCTTTGGTGTTAACCTTTTCAGTATATCCAAATGTATTAAACTATTTTGTAGGTTTGTTTCATTCTTCAGAGTTGATGAATATCTGAATGGGTTTATGTAATGAAAATGATGCTAGATCGCTGTAACACTGAGAAAAACATTATTTTGATGGCTTTGTATTATACACTGTTGTGAGTGTCCAATTATAATGCAATAACATCGGAATGGCAGTGTTCAGTTGTTTGGTCTTCACTTAACAACACAGTGCTCTGTAGCGATAAGATGGGAGTGCATTCAAGTAAAAAATGGTAATTTAGATCAGATTATTTAACCCAACGATGCCTTCATCGCCTGGAATATTTTTCAGTGTTCACAGAAATAGTCTGATGTCGTGTGTTTGAGTTTTCTCTCACTCCTGTGTCCTCCTGAAATATGTATAACATTTGACTAGACAGTCAAATCAATTTAGGTGTCAGCAGATAATGTAATAAGATATATCCTTGTAAACTTGATAGTGCAGGACAAGCTCACTGGGGTCATTTGCAGGTCTGGCGAACAAGGAAGGTGGCACACAAGAGCTCTGTCCCACTTCAACACAAAACACATTTGAAGCAAGTTTACACTTTAAATATACAAGAGTGCTTCATGCAGGTATTGAGAGTGGTTTACCTTCTAGCGTTACCAGTGTCTGACTACTATGACATTTGTTGTTTTCACTCAAAAATTGACATAATTTTCAAAAATAATCGTGCTTTTTCTGTGAAAAAACAAACGTCATTTAGCTCGGCTGGACTCTGCCCTGTTTCACGGAAAGAGGTGGGGACGCTTCTTGTATATACTGGATGAGAGGTAAACCAGTTTTTCAAGTCTCTGTAGATCTATAAACCCTGGTTGCTCATAAACGGTGTCCAGAACACTGTGGACTTCAGTCAGTGAGGAACACTTCATCCAAACAGAGGACACTTTCTGCAACAAGCAGCCACAACTATAAAAGTCACCACAGTAATATTAATAATAGAAACCTGACATGGCGTTGCGTCCACGAGCTTCATCTCAGCCTGGGAAACTTTCTTTCTTCAACAGCCTCAGGGCACCTTCAGGCCGGTTGCGGTCTTCTTCCTCATATACAGGCACCACGTTAGAAGAAGAGTTGACTTGTACTGTGTGCTATGAGATTTTTAAGAATCCTGTAGTTCTTAAGTGCAGCCACAGCTTCTGCCAGGGCTGTCTGCAGCAGTTCTGGAACAAGAAGAAGACCAAGCGCGAGTGTCCCATCTGTAGGAGGACATGCTCCTTGACGGAGCCCACGGTGAGCCTGGCCCTGAAGAACGTGGCAGATACCTTCCTGAAGGAGCATGTGCACAAGACTGCTACAGCGAGTGCAGGGGGCAGTGGGACGGTGGAGGTGAAGTGCATCACACACGGAGAAGTTCTAAAGTTGTACTGTCTGGATGACTCCGAAGTCCTGTGCTGTGTGTGTCACACATCCAAGAAACACCAGGGACACAAATTGTGTCCCTTGGAAGAAGGTGCTCAAGATCTAAAGGTAATGTGCTCTTGTCTATCTGCAATTTTATTTATTTATCTATAGACGAGTGGTTAAGTGTCATGACCCACTTTTAAATTTTCACACTGTTGCAGTAAAAAAAGAAATAAAATGTTATTTGGAGTTAGGGAGATAAAACATTTCCTATTTTAGCATCAGCGTCGATGTAGGATAAATATTCTGACATTTTGACATGTTCTCTACCCTCAACCTTTAGGCAGAGCTCAAGAAAGAGTTGATTCCTCTAAAGAAAAATCTGCGCCGCCTGTACGAGGCCAAGCAGGAGTGTGATGACACAACTGTGCACATCAAGGTATCAATAAATACTGACAACCATGAAACACTAGAGGAATTGCACGACCGCTGACCTAGCTGACAATGTTTTTCTTTAGTTTTCTGCTAGTTGTTGGATTGAATAACATTTGTTGTTTTGGGCAAAACAATCAGAGCTATAGTATTTCACTGTTTGTTTAGAAAATAATAGTGAAAGTGTGACACGCTTTGGTAATTTTAAAAAACATTTTTAAATCAGGACTGACTGAAGCTTGTTCAGTTTATTGATACTTCAAAAGTGATAATTCAGATGCATACTGGGATTTGGTATTATTAAAAGTCTCAAATCAGGAGACAAACAGAAACTAATATAGATATGTTTTTCCATCTGAGATGAGCATTATTGAACTCTGTACCATTTCAATGTATATTTATGTTGGCCCTTATTTTCATATGAGCTTAGAACCAAACTCAGGCCACTGAGAAGCAGATCAAAGAGGAGTTTAAAGAGCTCCGTGAGTTTCTGCAGAAGGAGGAGGCAGCACGGCTAGCCGCGCTGCAGCAGGAGTGCGAGGAGAAGAAAGAGCTGGTAAAGAAGAAGTCTGATGGCATCACTAGAGATATCCTCACCTTCTCTCATGCCGTAATTGCTATTGAGAATGAGATTGCGTCTAGCGATGCGCTTTTCCTTCAGGTGAGCTGGTTTAGCATATTTTTCTGCCTGAATTTTTCTCTCCATACAAACAATGTTTATTATAGTTTCTTTTTTTTTTGGGATTTCAGAATTATACCAACACAAAGAAAAGGTAAGACATTTCCTGCGGCATGGCCTCTGTGTGTTTATACCAAATTTAGCTTAATAGTGATAATGCTGTGTGCCGTTTTCTTCCCAGAGCACAAATCCCACAGAATGATCCAGAAAAAATGTCAGGTGTTCTTATGAACGTGGCCGGTCATGTCAGCTCCCTCAAGTACCATGTGTGGGAGAAGATGGTGGAGCTGGTTCAGTACAGTAAGGCTGAGAATTCACTCTGCATAATTTTGTGAATCAATTCAAAATAGTTGTTGTGGACCATGTATAAATAAACATTGTTTCCTCTTAAAGTGCGTTAAAATATTTAATAAAAAATAATGACTTTAATTATCTGTTCTGAGTATACATCCTTTATTTCTCTTTTCTTTTTTAAGCACCTATTACACTGGACCCCAACACTGCCTACTCCTGGTTGTCCATCTCTTCAGACCTGACCAGTGCGGCCAATAGAGGATCCCTGCAGCAGCTCCCGGACAATCCTGAACGTTTTGGCCACTTTGTGTTCGTGCTTGGCTCAGAGGGCTTCACTTCAGGCCGCCACGCCTGGGAGGTGGAGGTTGGCGACAAGGTGGACTGGATGCTTGGAGTGGTCAAGGAGTCCATCGACAGGAAAGGCCGCATATCAGGATGTCCCGATAGCGGTTTTTGGATGATCTCACACTATGAGGGCGAGTACTTGGCCATGACGAGTCCCAGCACCTCCCTGCATTTGGAAGGGGAGTTGACCAGAGTCAGGGTGCAGCTGGACTACGACGCTGGAGAAGTGACCTTCTCCAATCCTGTCAACATGACAACTATCTACACCTTCACTGACTTCTTCACTGAGAAGATATACCCCTTCTTCTGCCCCGGAGCCAACATCAGCAGGAATAACCCCAGCCCACTTAGGATCTGCCCCGCGAAAGTGGCCGTGTGGAACAGTGTGACATGGTGATCTGAGTAGATTTTACAGGATGTTAGCTTCACTTTACACTTAAGAAATACTGTGAATTAATTAGTTCAAGAAAATTGTCAGTATATGTTTGTGTGTAAAATGAACAGAACACAAGCACAGTAATCAGAACAATCACTGGTTTATTTTTTATTTAGGATCATTTCATGTTTGACTGCAGTTAATAAAACAAAAATTTATCAGTTTGTTGTTGTTGTTTTTAAACATTTATACATGTTTTGTTAGCAGCTAGCCGAGAGAAGCAGAAAATCAGAGAAACAAAAATCCACTAGCCATGGCTGGAATGATGCACATAGTGGTTATGTGATGCACGTCTTAACCACTTGACCACCATCAGTGGCTGTTGACAGTTACCAGGCGATGGGCTTGCCATGATAATCCAGGAAGGTTCCAGTGTCCTTCTCAGTCAGAGAGGCCATAACATCAAGCATCCCCTTCACACTCTCCTGAGCATTAATATCCGCCTGGTGGTCACAAGCACAGTTAATTTGGAGATTGACACAGGTTCTCATTACTGTCAGTTAAAGCTGTGGTACATGACTTATAAAAATCACTTTTTGTCATATTTTCTGAAACAGTCATTAGCCTGTATCCTGGTAATAAAACTTAGAACAGATATTCTGTAGATATGCCTGATTCCTTTGGCTCCTCCTAGTGCTGCCTGATGTGAACTACAAATCAGAATTTGGAGGTTGTGCTAACCAGAGGTCAGTCACTGCTCTCACTGCTCGTGTACATTTAGTAATGCTGGGAGGAGCATAGGAAGCAGGACTGAAGCTCAGAGGTAAGGGAGAGAGGAAAGGTCATGGAAACTGTATTTTGTCAAATTCTTATGCCAAATACACCCAGTTCACAGACAACCAGGCTCCATGGCAACATTCACACTCAAACTGGTCAGATCTGCTTTTATTTTTCTCCAATGTGATTTTTATCTGACTTGTGACATTGCCAACTCAGCCAGAAAAGTGTTTTTGTTATAATTTTTACATAATTCTATGTGAACATGGAGGTTTGCGTTCACACTACAGTGCAATGTAAGTGCAAAAATCTATAAAAAAAGAGAAGAATAAAAAGAAATGCTTACACAGCAAATTCCTTAAAACTTAATGTCGGAAAATTAGGGAGCTACATGTAGATATAGCAATAGTTATGCTACACCATAAAAACAGAATTCTACTCTATAGACCCAACCGATTGCTTTGATAAATTAAAATATCAGGACTCCTCACTTCGAAACATTTCTTGACAAGGGATCTGTCTAATCTGCTAATCCTGTTTTGTGTAACTTAATTGTTAATCGTTTTGAATATTGCTTGGAACAACACTGTACACATTGAGAGTGTGGCTACCCAAAAATCAGTTTTTAGTTAAACCTGTGAAATTAATACCAAAAACATTTAGTTTGACTAAAGCCTACTTTATAATAGGACCCATCACCATGAGAACAGTACGGTTTGTTCGTTTTTTTCTCTGTGGTTTGTCTATTTTAAGGACTGGACGAAAGGAACCATTGCATAAACACAAAAATCACAAATGTGAACACTCATACAGCACTAGGTTAATACTGTGCCTCCTAACCAATCAAATAAACTTAAACTCAGTCTATTCCATGACTACTACACTGTTTATCTGTGTCTTCATTGACTGGCCAAACCTTTAATATAAGTGCAAATTTAAAACTCTACTCACTCCCTCTCCACCCATGTCAGTTTGGACCCAGCCAGGGTGCAGTGCAACAAAAAGGATGTCATCCTTCTTCAGCTCCTCTGAAGCACACAGTGTGAGCATATTCATACCTGCCTGAGAGGAGAAGAGGGGGGACAGAAAAATACAAGAGACAGGGCAGTTGAGGTGGATGAACAGTTCCCCTCCATGAATTGAGTCAGTTTGTCAGCAGGTTGTTGCTTACCTTGCTGATGCGGTAGGAGATGGCAGGCAAGAAGTCATATGTGTTTGATATAGACTGAAATGAACCAAGAAGTGCTGAAATGTTGACAACAGCTGATTTTCTGCAGGACATTCCTGGTTTCCCACTGGCCTTCGCCCCTGCACGAAGGAGAGGCAGGAACTCCTAATGATGACCACCAGGAAGTAGAGACAAACTCAGAGGGATGGCAACAGCCCATTTTCCTCATTTACCCTGAATTTAAATTGCAGTATTCAGATTATGTGTCCGTTTACATACTTTAATGATGTTTGTGGGGCCCAAAACATTGGTGGTGAAAGTATTCTGCATGTTCTCAGGAGTGGTGGTTTGCAGATTATCTCTGTGCAGGATCCCTGCATTGTTAATCAGCAGGTTGAGACCCCCGGTCCCCACCACAGAGCCCACCTGCTGGGCCGACTTTTTTATGCTACAAAGGTCAGAGGCATCTGACAGAGCAAAGAAGAACGTGAAGCATCAGCAGTGGTCGACAGCAGATAAATATAACACTGGGCTACTCATGGATTCAATGCCAGTGCGTGTCTGCACATGAGAGCAGGATGGGAGGCTTAATAGAATATAACAGACAGAGGAAATTAGAGTTCATACCCAGATGGATGATGGAGATGACGTTAGGATACTTTTTTGCCAGTGTTCTCAAAGCCTGTAAACAGACAACCATTTTTGTGACCCAGATGCAAACAAGCCCACACACTTGAACTTGATTAATGATTAAAGCAGGATTCCCAGTCCTATCAATCACTGCAACTTTGACGTCTACAAGATCAGTTTTTGAAAAATGTCTTTCCAAAATTACATAAGCAGAACTCGATAACTTATTGAAAGAGGAAGTTAAGATTTTCACCTCTGCTTTGGGTCCATCTGGATCTCTGCAACAGGCAAACAACTTCTTCACTGGTTGGGAAGTCTCCAGGATTTGCTTAACCATCTCCAGGCCCAGGCCTCTGTTGCTCCCAGTGATTAAAATACTGATGGGATGAGCTGCCATTTCTTTTGTCTCAGTTTCCAAAGTTCTCTGAGCTGACTTCTAGTCTGTTTTATATTTAATCCTTGGCGTGGCCACACCCACGGTCTGTTTATTTTCCACTCCTTCAAAATTTAACCTCGTCATCATGACTAGTCAGGAATGTGCAGCAGTCACATAATAAGGCCATAAAATTAAGTGAAACAATAATGCTCATGACAGCAACTAAAAGTAGCACATTCATGGTACAGCAGTAGCTCATTTGTTAGTCTTAGTGTCCTGGGACAAGGCACCAAAACCCCTGTAGTAGTGGGTTTCAATAAAGTATGGCATTATTATTATTGTCATTATATAATTGTTGATAATTAGATGAATGAAAGGAGTGAGATTCATGTTAAAGCTCTGGAAACAAAATAGCAGCACTAACAGCACAAATACTGCTATAGGGAAAGTTTTGTCTACAGAAACTTGTCCAACCAGTAACTGAAAATAAGTCTTATATAAGTGACTCCTTGCGCAAGTCACATGGATACACAGACTGACCTCACTTAACACAATATTGGGTGGTCTTTGAGGAGTGGGAGGACATCAATGTAGATGAATTAGAGCCATTTAATGTGAGTCATGCAGAGTGCTGATGTTCTGAAGCTAATATCTCAGGAATGTGAGTTGTGTAAACCACACAAAAAGACATTCTGTGTCAAAATTCAGTGTCAAGCTTGTCTAACCTCTTACAATCTGAAATCGAATGACTTCTTACAGCTGCACAAATCCACACCAAAACATCAATAAAGCAATGACGAGCTGTAGTGACTGACTTTAATATATACATATTTTCATCTGTTATAATGGCACTGAAGCTACAGCAGCGGCGTTTGCAAGGGTGCATTCACACCACATGGCTGCACCATTTCTGTGTAAAAGGGCACATTCAGAAGATTTACACAAGCTTGCAAATCCTTGATAAACAAATTATAAATGTCTATCCTAACAAGTGTTGCACTGTGATATTAATGTTTCTTTAAATAACTGAAAATCTATAAAGGTAGAGTAAGCTGATAAACAAGCAGAAAAAAAAGTTTTCACTTGTTCTCAGAGAAATATGATTTTTTTCTTCCTGAAAGCACATTTATGTGACCTACTTTTATAATAAATAAGCAAACAAATTTCTTGTTTAAATTGATATTTATAAGAATTTGTAATAAATACAATATTTATTTGTAAAGCTTACAATACAGCGTCAGTACTAGAGAGCTGAATCAACACCTCTCTAACACCTCTAACATTATAAGCTTCACAAATGAAATTTATTGCAGGGTTACTATAGTGGATAGGAATATATAATATATATTTATGTTTTTTTGTCCATCCCCTGCAACAAACATGCATGTTTGCGAAAGCAAGCTGTGGCTGAGCGGCTCACACTGACGGACAGAAGCGGAGAGAAAGGGAAACTCAGGAACATGTTTGTTCTGAAATAACTTACATAGCTGAGATCAGTAACGTACTTCAACAACACTGTGACTGAATGCCCTGCACTGATGTGTTCGCTGTCTGATAATGTTAATTATTAAAACTGGTGCTCTTTGGATTCCTCCGCTGCTGGTGAACATAAAACAAATGTGTGCACTTGAAGGTTTAAGCAACAGGTTAAAAGTTTCAAAAAGGCTTTATGAAGACAAAAAAAAAATTGTGTGTGTGCACTGTAGAGTCACTTTCAAATACATAACATCATTAAGCATGAAGAAACTCAACTAAGACACAGAGAAGGACACACAAATACATCCCTTGGCTTTCATTTGACCGCAAAATCCTTTGGCCGTCCAGATAAAATTGGCAGTGTCTTGCTTTTGATCATTCATTCATACATTGACTCACACACACGCACACACACACATACATACACACAAATACACATACATGACGCAGAACATAACATGCGCATACACATATATAAATACACACAGTTTTTCAATAAATGCACTTCTGTGTCCGCAGCTTTCTGCTTTGAAAATAGGAAGGTGCATAAATAAAAACATTCCTATCAATATACTGTAGAAAAGGTCCATGCATGGCCGCCACCTCTGAGTTCACAGAATGTTGAGGAAATTTTGAGTGCCATCTGGCTGCATCCCACTCCATCAAACCAGTTCTCGATTTCCCCTCAAGGGCGTGTTGTTGTTCCTTCTTTCTCTGGCATTGTTTTAACAGCTTGTTTTTTTTTGTCCCTCACAGATGGGTGCTGTCCTGCGTATCAAACCTGTGGCTCTCTGAGAGTCCAGTACTGCACTTCCTGCTGCTCCCCTGATTAGGTACCAGAGAGAGGGGATCTGGTCTGATTAGGTACCTGCAGATGGGGCACAGACAGGGTTGCAAATATCATCCTGCAGTATTTGTAGCTTTCACGCTGTGCTCATTTTAATGTGCTATTAATTATATTTAGCATTGTGTACTCACACAACATCATGCAGCTCCAGTCTGGTGTCTGGAGAAGGGTTGATGAGGATGTATGACAGTCTGTTCCCTTGGTCTGTCATCACATCTGATACAGGAAGAAAAGAAGCATATGAGCAGGAAGTAGAATAGGCACAGGATACACTGCAGGCTGTGCTACATCCGCACACCCAGAATAAAGGCTATGTTGCAGTGAGTCACAAGAAAGGGAGACAATTTTATATAAAAATGGACACAGGTGGAATACACAGAGAGTAAAAGACAATAAACAACAGAGGTGATAGATATGATATGATAATATTATTAGTTTTTCAGTACTGCTAAATTATTGTTTATTGTTATATAAGTATGTTAGTTGGGAAGTTTCCATATTGGCTTTAGTCTTCTCCAAAGGATAAGTCAGGGGTTGTGGGATGTTTGCTAGGACAGAAAAATGCTTTGTTTTATATATGTTTTGTTTAATAATTTTGTCTAATCTCTGCTGATTATATTACAATTTTGCTAAATTAAGCTCAGACTTTTGAAATGTAAAGTAGACGCTGCTCTTTTTGGTAAGAGGACCCAAACCAAAGTGGCTGGAGGTCACTGGTTTAACGTCTAACAATATTTTATAATCTTAATATGTCTTATGTAACTCTAGTGTTAAGTGAAGAAACTAACAGCATACATAGTACTACACATAAATGTGGAATAAAGAGTTGCATTTACAGTACATACTACTGAAACTAAAAGGGAAATTTTGTGTAGTAGTAATAATAATAATAATAATAAAAAATAAATAAAAAATAAATAAATAATAACTTTATTTATAGAGCACTTATGAAACAAGGTACAAAGTGCTTTACAATAGAACAAGCACAAAGGTAAAAAACTAATTAATAAACAGATAAAATAAACAGTTTAAACATGAGAAAATGCAATTGGATAAAAATGTGTTTTAAGACGAGTCTTAAAAGACGACACTGACTCAGACAACTTCATCTCCTCAGGCAGGTGAGGAGCCTAAGTAAATGTACTTAGTTACGTTCCATCATTAGTGAACAACATCTCTACATTTGAGATCAGGAGCAGAATATTTAATATTACACTGAATGCTGCAGACTTACTGAATCCAGTTGGAGAAAGGCCCAAATGCTTCATTCTTGTTCGCACAAGGGCGTTAAGTTCCTGCCTCTCTGAGCGCCTGAAAAGGGTCAGTCTCTGTTGACTGATCCTCTCTGCCGCACTTCCTGGACCCCCTTTGGCCCCACTGGAACTCCGACCCCCCTTGCGGCTCAGCCGCCGTGCCCACTGCATGCTCTTCCTCCTGAGCAGTGGGTGGTCTGAGGAATGGGAGGAAGTCGAGATGGGCTCTGAGGAGGTGGAGTTACGATGTGCACCGGACCGGGACAGTAGGGGCTCTCTGGGTTCTCTGGTGTCCTCATAGTCCTCCACTGTGATAGATACCTGGGACTGAAATATACAAAAAACTACATATTTACATATTCATAAATGTTATCATCTCACATTTATCTCACAGACAGATTTAATTAAATAAGGTATTTTCCAGTGCTATGACTGAAATTAAACAGTGAGCAGTGAGAAAGATACACCCTAGTTCAAAATAACCAAATACCCTTTGTTGTCCCATGTAAATTTAATATCAGTTCTCCTAGTTTTAGTATAGCATCTGATATGAATTCTATCTGACTATCTATCTATGTGTGTACTTTGTTATATGTATGAATACACATGTCAAAACTAAACCTCATGTTGATGTATTTAGAACTCTTCATCACTGGTTAGCAAAACATGAGAAAATTGAATTAGCATTTGAGGATGTGTCTATTTTAAAGGAGCTTATTGAAAAATGTTTAACTACTTTGTATCCTATTGGAATATTATTGTCTTATTATTGTCAGATGACTCTAAGCCATCTCTAGGTTATATTTCTATAAACTACTGGGGGACCTCCCCTTATACACTGAGTTCTTCTTCTCTCCTCTCCTCTCCTATCTATATGCCACCTTGTAAATAACATTGTGTCCTCTGTCTTCCATACTTCTTCCTCTCTATCTCTCTATACCTTTCTGCAGGTATCCCTGGTTTCAGTGCTGTAAGTTTCCTTTGTGCAGCTACTGTCCCTACCAACCTGCCCACTGTATTGTCTACAGCTTAGTGTTGTTGTTCTTTTGTCGCTTTTTGTTCTTTTCTTTCCCCACTTTTCATTCACCCCAACCAGTTAAGGCAGATGACCTCCCCTACCCTGAACCTGGTAAAGGAGTAGTTGTTCCTTTCCAGGTTCACCTAGTACTTACTCAAGTAAAATTGTTGGGTTTTCTATATAACTTATATCTGTATTGCTATATTCTGTAAATTGTTATTATTCTGTAAATTAGATTGTAAAGTACCTTGTAGTATGTTGTGATTTGGTGCTATATAAATAAACTGAACTGAGTTGTTCCTTTAACTGTTTCTTATTATAGTGGTGTAACAAACATGTATCTCAGTCAGTCCAGTGACTTTAGCATGTGCAATTTTGGCCACAAAACTGTATTGTACAACAGCAGCAGCTGACCTCAGAGACTGGAAGTTTGTGAGCTTCTGTCCGGTAAATGCCTATAGGTATGTCTCCTGTAGAGGAACATAATTTCTGGTAGAGCCTGCCATAGGTGCGGATCCACAAGTCATCCTCTGTGATTTTCATCTATAAAACAAACAGCACAATAATCAGCTTCAGATGCACTTCACTATCCCACCAGACTGAATTCAAGCTGTTTGTGTTTGGCTACTCACAGCACAGAGGAAACCTGAGCCAGGCATGGAGTCTAAACCCAGAAGAAGCCTGGTAATGGAGATCATGTAGTCCTTCACAAATGACTGGCAGGAGCACACAGCAAAGACGTCAGCAGGAATAGATCATTACTGGCAACTTGCAACACCAAGGACCAAGATTTTTGTGAAATTCTGTTTGAAATACCTGGTAAAGAAGAGTGTCCAGCATGCTGACGCTGAACACCTTCCCCGCAGCGAAGGGCAGGCGAAACATAAACACTAAGTTGGACCCCTTCTCCCTTTCCTTCTGCAGATCAAACACACTTTTTTGTTTCACTGGCTCTTGAACAGATCAGATAATGTATAAGTGATCATAAAGAAATGTTTTAAGTTAATGAAATTTGGACTGAAAGCAACATGTTGAGATCTGCACAAAATAGTTTTTTCATAAAAATGATTTACTAGAGATTTTTCCAGACATGCACTAACATGCAATAAGTCAATGCTCAAACAGATTTTTATTCTCATGCTAATCCAACTTTAGTTCTGCACTGCTTGTTTAATGTGGAATTAATCCAACAAGCCCCATGAACACATGAGGAAATGGGTGGAAATCGACCAAAGGTCATTCCAGCTGCAGGGCTACTCACTATTAGAAATTTTGATAACAATAGTCTTATAATAATGTTGATCCCAGATCAAAATGCATTTTAAGATGTGTCAGTGCACTAATTTATTAATAAATGTTATTGCTGCCCAGTGGGGGAATTCATCCACTGCCACACAGCAAACAACATTAACAACAACGATATTAAAAAAAGGCAAGTAGCAATAGGATGGAAAGTACAGGAACCCACGGCTATAATTAGTTGCAACTGTGCTCTAAAACATTACACAGGCATGGCATCCATGGCAGGACACCGTAGCTCTCCAAACAATATATTGCAGCATGTCTGAAATTTACCAAGGCCAACTTTGACATGTACTGGGAAAAGGTCTTGTGAATTGTGAGCTGTTCACACCAGACATCCTAAGAACATGGCTGAACTGAAGCAGTTCTGTGAGGAACAATGGCCCAATATTCCCCCTGAATGTTGTGCAGGTCTAATCCTCAGCTACGGTAAATGTTTGGTTGAGGTCATCGCTGTCAAAGGTTGTTCAAGCAGTTGTTAAAACACTTTTCACTTACTTCACCATCACTTTGTGTGTTTAATGGGTGTGTTCAATGCTGGCTGTTTGTATTCACTTTGATTTGTGACTTTAGTGAAGATCAGATCACATTTCATGATAAGTTTATGCAGAAAACCAGGTAATTAAAAGTTCACTTACATTTGCTTGCAACTGTATAATGCAAAACAATCTAATGAGTTTGTTCTCATTTGTTTTTTAATTGTAACCTCTGATGTCTGGATTGAGGGGAAATAGGAGATGAAAAAGGTGGAGGTATGAAGGTATCAGGCTTTCACCTTTTCCAGTTTGGAGAGAGCCAAAGAATAGTGGTCTTTCACTTTGAACTGCATAAAGCGCATGTTGGCTGGATGTGTGAGCTCTGTAATGATACTAAGAGCTGGGAACAGTCTGGAAAGAAAAAGGAGAGCAGATTATCTCAATGTCTGAAAACACTTTAAGCTAGTAAGATTGCAGAGCAAGTGTGGACAAAGCAGACCTGAAGAGGGTCTGGACATTGACGATGGTCTTTGCATCAGCCATGTAGTCCTCCTCTGCAATCATGGAGCTCTCCTTGTCAACTACCACCATGGTGTCGGCAAAAGTCACTCCACAGCGCAGCAAACTGTCCAGACTGTGTGAAGACATGATGAAGAAGAATGAGTGTTGAGGGGCAGGTAGAATAAATCAAAGTACAAACTATGATATATGAGAGGAGACAGTAGAGAAGTATAAAAATGAATGAAAGAAAGGAAATAGTAAAAGAGGAGGACACACAAAGTAAATCAGGCTGAAGCTTTGTCCTGTCTTACTTATCGATGGAGCCCACTGTGTAGAACACCATGGGGAACCAACAGATTGCCTCCAAGAAGTCTGCTTCAGGTCTAAAACAATCAAAAGACAAATAGACTTGAGATTCCCACCAGTACAGTTTTATACCTGCCATAGTGAAGAGCTAATGTTCCCTCAGAGAGAGACCCCCCCCTCACTCAATCTGTGAAATACAGCACAGCCCTACTGCTTTGTGGAGAAAGCTGAAAATAACAGCACTACACTGAAGTGACTCAGCATTTTATTGCCTTTTTATTGGATTCCACTCTCCTTTGGCTGCCTATGTTTGTGTACCAGCCACAAAACACGACACAGGACTGTGCCGCACACTGTCCTCAAAAGATTCAAAATTTCACAAATCATGTTTACTGTGACCTTAAAAAACTCCTCTTGTTTTTCTCCTCCACCTGGATGTTTAAGGAGAAACCAATTTTACCATCCTGTGCAAGCTAGGTTTGTAGTGCAGCTGTCATACTCAGAAACAATTTTAGGCAACAATACAAGGTAAAACCATTTTGGTTTCAAGCTGGTTTTATAAGAATGGCCACTGCATCACAGCAAATAATGAAGATGTGTCCTTACATGCTTTCTAACAGCAGGACGATGGGGTTGAGCTCTTTCCTGGGGCGGTAGTAAGCCCGCAGAGGCACAATGAAGTTGTACAGACCATTTCCTGCACTCTCCGCAGACACAATAATCAATTTATTTTTGAAGCCATATGAGCGGGCGTCCTCAAAAGGTATGTGGTGACAAGCCTAGGAGAGAAGCAGATTGGAGGATAACATCAATGTGAAATTGTAAAACAAATAGCAAGCCATTTTAATCCATACCTTGTCCATACGAAGGCAGCAGAATGGCATCTTTTCTTGTAAGAGGTGGCACAATGCAGGTGAGCTGCCGATATATGGAGAGTTCAGCGGGTATCCCTTCACCCATCTGCAGCAAAAGCCCACAGTTACCTCTAAACAAGTTTACATTTCAACAATCCGGGGAACACAAATTCAAATTCAAGTGCTTACTCAGAGTGTTGTCCCCACCAGTGGGCACTCTCATCTCTATCACTGTCTTCTTTTCCCTCCTCTCCCCCTTCATCTTCTGACTGGTCTCCCAGAAGGTCAAAGGTGGGACTGCTGACGCCATCCACCAGCTCCAGGACAGGGGCAATGCTGTGCCGCCTTTCCTCCACTGAGTCTCCCATGGCAGGCAGGGCCAAAGTGTTAGCGCCACCCATCTCTGTCCTGGAGCTGCTCCTGCTTCCTCTTCCACTCCCCATACCTGTGCTCCCCTGGTCCTGACCTTCTGGGCTGCTGTCACTGGAGTCCTGTAGGTCAATGGCTACAGTGCCTGTAATATACACACACAGACACAATCATCAAACATACATGTCTTACAGCACACAATATACAGAAAAACATTGAAAAGTGAGCTGGACAGTGTAATTGTCGTCCACCAGGTGGTGTGTTTGTAAAACTACAGAATCTGACATTTCAGTTTATCTGGCATTTGCTGTTATCAAGTGTGACTTATAAACAGATATATGTTAATGCTTCTGCAAAGCTATGAATATTTTAAATCATCCAGTTACAAATGTGAGATTGCACCATTCTGACAGCTGTGCTGCTGTCTAAGACAGTTTAATGACAGGTTTGCATGTTTGACCAACACAGAAACTGCAAACAGAAGATCAGTGTGTAAACGTTGCACTTTGTGCCAAGCCCATCTGACTGACCCATGCTGGCGATGATACTGTGAACTGGCAGACGAGTGAGTCCATGGTAGATGGTTTGGTGCACCCCTCTGGCATTTCCTCCTGTGCTGCCCCATGATGGCTCTCTCTGGCCCCTGACAAATGCTGAGTTCTCCTCTTTGGAAATATTGATGTAGAAACATGTGTCAGAGGCCCCCATGATGTGGCAAGGACCAGGGTTCAGCAGGATGTTTGTGGTGTCCAGTCTGCGTACTCCAATCAAACACACTCCGTACCTGAAGCAACAGGGACAAGGTCAGCTCTGCACAGTGCATGTTGGAGTGTCTTCTTTACTTGGCGTTTGCACATTAGAACTTACTTTTTGTGAGCATGAAAGGAGGCAAAGGTGAAACTTTTGCCCTGGTATTCCCCAAAGAATTTACTTTCCTCCAGGCGGATGTGATGCACCTCATTGGCTGAGCAGCGGCGGTAGGTTCGGTGCCACTGGTCCGCTGAGCATGCCCCACCCTCCCTGAGACAGAAAAAGAAGAGTGATTGGTCATGTGGGGAAAGACTGACCTTTAGAATATGTAACACAAAGCATCTGCCTCAGCACCAGGGCCACATCACAAGATTTTTCACTCAAGGTTGCAGAGGTAACATATTACATCTCTGTTAGAGCTCCTGATCAATACTGCAATCAGCACACGGGTGTGGTCAAGGACACCCAGCCTTTTTGAACAATAGGTCCCAGATGTTCACATCCACACAGCTAAGTGTACAAGGGGGATATGGCTTTAGACGTGGAGGCTAAAGAGGTGATAACAGGAAGCAGGGTTGTGGGGGCAGTGTGAATGTGGGAGGCCTGTGACAAAGACTGCATTATATAAACAAGTGTTATAGCGAGTTTGCAGTTTACAAGAACTAAGTGCAAGGCAGGGGAGGAGGACAAATCCTAGTTATGTAGCAGCCAATAAACCAAATGGCATCCAGATATAGAAGTGCACTTATGAAACAACATGCTTCTGAATGTTGCATTCATCAACACCACCACCAGCTCTAAACAAATTCTATTAGTATTTTCAATTTTATTTAGATTTTCATATATGTCAAAGATTTTGTCCTTTTAATGTTTTCTGCCTTTTAACAGAAAAAAGGATGACTATTCTACTCTATGCAAACATTACTGAAACAAAGCTTTAAAAACATTTGGATTAGGTTGCTGCCTTGGTTTGATCTGACTTCTGGAGCAAAGGTCAGATAAGGAAGTGGCATGTTTTTGAACAAGGTTGGGGTTAGGGTTAGGGTTAGGGTTAGGGTCTCTAGTAACATGCTAGTGCTGGTGTGTGTCTCTCTATCCTTATGTTCAGGTCGGTTTTGTCTTTTAAACAACAACTTAAACCTGTCTAAACTAGCCTCTCATGTAGACTATGTGTACACGGTACTGTGTACAGTGTGCTGATATTACATCCCTTGATTTCTGTGTACTTGAATGTAAATATTTCAGATCTATATACCATGCTTCCATTTTGAAACACTGACAGTTACCTATAATTATGCATAGTACATAAATTATGGAAATCCACATAGGCTTGGGTGAACACTGAGAACAAATGTCCTGGGTATATCCAACCTGTTGAGGGCTTGAAAGGCTCCTACGCGCTGCTTGAAGGGCTCTTGGGGTGCCGTTCTGAAAAAACAAACAAAAAATGACTGACAGGAGACACTCATCTCAGTCTGTACATTATAACTGCTGTTTATTTGAATAAGGCTATATTGTCAACAGTTCAACGGAGGAGCAATAGGGAGATAGAGAGTGAGTGAACTCACTGTCCTCTAGAGGAGTGGATCAATAGAGTGATGAGTGTCGATGTACCGGGGCACACACAGTTTAAAGCCAGCATGGCGTACTTAAACTCCTCTTCACACACCACATGATCTACAGACACAGGAAACAAGAGAGACAAAGCGATTGAGGTCAGGCATGCCTCGGCAGAAGACAAACCCTCAGTGTGCTCCATAAAGGTTTCAACTCCAAAGCCCAAAACACAGCAGTGAATACAAATGTGCTGTTTAATAAGAGTTTCCTGGGCTTGGTCAGTGCGTAGGGACAAAGAAACTCTCTCAGGATATACGACTCCACTAATCTATGTTACCTACATCATTATGAGTCAGGGAAAGAAAGCCCTCAAGGGTCAGTTCATCAGGATGACAAAAAAAAATTAATAAACCACACATTTTCTCACTTGCTCTCAATGCTATTTAGTCAAGCATAGGGTATAAAAAATTAGTTGTGGTGCTATAATATTTCCCTTACTAAAAAAAAGCAATTTTGTGAATAGTCATTCATTTTGAATGTGTTCCAAATTTCTCAAAATTTAGTCTTGTCCAGCCAGGAGTGTAAAACCCAAACATAATTAACAAGGACACTGTATAAAACAGTAAAAATGAGACAATTATTCATTCGGTATATGACAAACACATTAGAAGCACATTTTCAGCTATTAATTCTAATTAATACTAATTAGCCACATATCCCTCCATTTTTAATATCCAAGTAACCCCACTAATAATGCACAATGTGCATAATGTGGAATGTGAAATACACAACAATTGTATGTTTGTCCAAAAGTAAAAAATGATGTTTACTCTGGTGGAACATATTTTACGTTGCCACTGTGGCCCCATGCACAGGTTTTTTTTTGTGTCAGCCTTATTGAACCTCCTTTTCACTCACCTCATCAAACACACAACACAGCCCTGCCTGTGAGGCAACCAAGCAAACTGAACAAACACAGATGACAGTCTTATGTTTACCTATTGCCACACAGCCTTGTCTTTGAAAGGAAAAAACAATAGAGCGATTAATGTTTGTAGTAGACCAATCAGTGAATTGGGCTCAGGGAGAATCCATTTCTCCTGCTGCGTAATTGTTGATTTTATTATCTCTTGCGATGAGCACACAGCCATATTAGGAAGCCTCGTTTACCTACAATATTGAACTATGTGCTCTGTATTAGGAAATAATTGGTGGCAAATGCCTGACATGAAGTATCAAACTCTGTCAGTGAGTAACAGGAGTTCAGCTGAGATGTAACTACAGTTTTTAATACATTAGTCAGCTCTGTTTACCTAAAGCTGAGCAATCAAAACTGACGATTGTGGATATTCTGTTGATGTACCAGTGTTCTTTTGGTTCTGAACAGTACATCACAATGCAGCTCACACACAAACACATACAATACCCTCTTGCTATTAAGCCTGTGAATTTCTTTCAAAGCAGAAGCTTTTACAGAGCCATCGCCATCTGAAGAGGAAAAGACAAAACACTGATGGAGCAACAGAATTCATTATTGTTCCACACACACTCTACTTTAAGCACTCACATCCTTAACTCCCAAAGCAGACACAGTAGTCACACACCAAATTGAGTCTTTTTTTGTCCAATTTCCAATGCCCTTCTTTCACCTCTCTTTACCACTGTGATCCTTTTCCTTCACATTTTCTTATTTGCTTTCCCCTCACCACAGCCCTCTATCCTTCAGGTACCTGGACCCAGACCAGGAGAGAAACCAATTACCAACCTCGACACACTGTGTATACACACACCACACACACTTACTCTTACTTACTCTCTCTTTGTCAGTTGCCCTGCATTAGAAGATGTGGCTTTTTGGACCCACCTTTTCAGAGTATCACAGAATTTAAAGTGTAATCTAGTGTGTGTGGAGTGTATTTGTGTGTGCAGAAGTGGTTATCTGCGCCCCATTCAGAGTGCAATTACAACCTGACCACAGGTCTGCTGGTTGGGCTAATTAAATCACTAGGCTGTTATTGTTCGTATGAGTGAGTTGCTATCAACACTGTGCGGACACAATGAGCTGAGCTCAGGAGGGCAACTGGTTATTGTCGCACAAAATATAAACTGGGGAGGTAATCAATCAACACTCTGCACCCAAATCCGTTTGGTCACTCAGACACCTCAGGGTTTCCTGCCTGCTGCAGCATCATACTGACAGATCTTTTCTAAAGATCGCCAAGCTGTTATTTAGCTACATGTATTCCAGTGGAACAAATTAAATCTAGTATCTCTTGCTCATTAATGCCTCCCACACTAGCACTTAGTGAGTATTTTCCAAGTGGTGTCAAAACACGACTTCTGTACTTACAGTAAGGTCCATGTGACTGACCGCATGCTGATTTACCTATGATGAATTCATTTTTTAAACAGAAAAATGTTTCAAAATGTCTTAATTTTAATGTTGAGAGGTGCTGTCGACATCTGTGATCCAGACTCATTTAACGGAACTGGAAGTGAAGAGAGAGATTTTTTTCTAAAGTATTTTCGCAAGGCTTCTAACAAATCAGAAAATTTCACTGATTCCTCTCTGTTTAGTAACATTTTTTAGCATTCTTATTTACTGTCATTTGGTAATGACTAATACTTGAAGGGCCGTGCAAAGTGTACCAGAAGGTAGAAAGCCACAGCAGAGCATGGAGAAGGAGGGCTGAGCAGATAATAGCAGATTTTAAGTCTTATTCTGCCACTATCTTAAATTCCTTTTCTTTACTGTTCACTGCTGTCCTACAGGACATTTCTTATTCATGACTGAAAGTCTGTTTATGCTAACAAGGGCCTGGCTGTTGGTTATTTGTAAGACAACATATAAAAAGCAATTTACATACATGTTAAAGTTGTCTGACTCCCAAGACAAAAGTTAAAATGTTACTTGTGAATACCAATTTATGTTTCTGCCTCACTACTGACAAGTCAGTCTGTATCAGTGAGATGCTTAAACAGCACTGCAGGAGCAAATAAAGACTGTCTGCAGGGTTAGTGCAACAGCAGAACTCATCAAAAGAAGGGGAATTTTTTGCCAAGGTAGCAAAGTGAAAAGTTAATCATTGATAGAGACAGCTGGGATGAAGGCGGCGAGCTAGAATTGAGTTTGACATTCTCCAGGGCTGAAGGCAGAGAGATGTATGAGAGAGAGAGAGAGAGAGAGAGAGAGAGAGAGAGAGAGAGAGAGAGAGAGAGAGAGAGAGTGTAGTTCCTCTTCTTTCACACTCAAATGATTGACTGGCATCTTCTGCTGAGCAGGAGAAGAAGAAGCTCTCCAAGAGCAATGTAAAAACTCACAGAAACCCTCAGAAGGCTTACAGCCAAGCCGAGCCAATCTGTCCTGTACTTCTTTAAAGCTGAGAGGACACAGAGCTCTGCTGCTGCATGGCAAGCTGACAGAAACAACATTTTTGAAGCTTACAAATCAAGTGGACAAAGTCAGGTAGGAAATTGGATATGACAGCTGATGACACACGCTGGAAATAAAGCACAAACTGGACATCTCAGTTCCTCGTGTCATTGTGATGCAACGCTGCAGTAGGAAAATAATAATGCTTACCTTGTCACTCATCGTTTACAATATTATCTTGACTGGCGACAACACAATTAAGTCACTTTTTAAAGTGTCATTTTATCATCTCCTGACTCCTGATGTGGTCAGATAACGGTAGTTGCATCCAAAGAAAAGACATGCACACACCTTCACTGCCAGCGTAATTGATTTCACAGTCACTGCCCACCTGCAAATTTGACATGGAACTTGTTCTCTGGCTTGAGAATCTGAACATACAGAGGGCAATTTGGAGCAAAGTCTTTCACAGCCCAGGCTCGGAGGATGGTCTGATGATCCTGAGAAAATTGGAAATGGAGATAAGTAAGATGGATGGAGTGACAACATGTGGGAGAGAGAGAGAAGAAAATGTCACACAGAAAGAGAGAGAAAGAGAGAGAGAGAGAGAGGTAGAAACCATTATTAGCTGCATCACTTTGCAGCTCCTCACTAGTAATCCTCTTAAACCACTGACTGCACACAGCAATCAAATGGCCCATGCAACAATTCAGAGTAGTGGAGTCCTGATATAATTCTATGGAGAGGTATTCAAGGCTGTACAAAACTTATGTCATGGTTAAAAAGACCTGAGTGAAACAGGCCCAGAGATAGTCGTTGAAAATTCAGTTAAAAGAAAATCAAGACTAATAGGCTGTAGCTATGCCAGCAGCTCTGCAAGGTGGGACTTTGGCAGAGTGAAGCTTAAAAAACTGACCATGACAATGCTGATGTGTAGTAATGTTCATCAGGATCACCATTAGCATACTAGAATTTACTAACTACCACTGACATTGCCACTGCCTATGAATATGGAGGACATGTGTTCAAAAGTTTTTTAAAGAAAATACTTTACTGATCAAACAAAATTATAATCTAGTGGTGACACTATATGATGACCAGCGTCAGGAGGATTTATCCTGTGGGGACATTTTTCCTAAAAAGATTACCAATATTGATAACTAATACGCCTGGAAAACAGGTGAAATCATGCCACTTTCACATTTTACCATAGAAAGTTGGAGCTCAAATAAATACAGGTAACTGTGTACATTTACTCGGTTTCTCATCATTGCAGGCTTAAGTTTAATTCAGCTCAAGTCAAGGAATTAACGTGCTGCAATAACAGGAGTGTTTGCTAAACACAGTGCGTTTAACCCATTGTTCATGCTGCTGTAAAGCTTCACCTATAAAGCTCACAGCTTCTCTTGTTCTTCATATGTGGATGGTTTCTTTATGGCATGTATATGCTTTTACTCTCACTATGAATTTTTGCTGTGCAATTAACATTTTGTGGAAAAAAAAAAGACTTCTATCAAATGCAGCTTTTTTATAAAACAATGCTCTGATAAAAACAATTTACTCTAGATAAATATCATCAGCAAATTACAAGATGTTTTGTTCCTCACTTTAAGGGAAAAAAACTAACATATAACAAAATATTAAGATTTATAATCAGGCAAGACTTTAATAGGATGTGTTGTGACACAGGAAAGCAGTGAGGAACATACAGCAGCTATGCGGTCCACTTCAAACCGGTTACTGAGGATAAAGCAGGCCTCAGCATCGTCCATCCTGCAGGCAGTTAGTAGAACATGTGGCCATGGGAGCAAGAAAGATAAATAAATATAGACAGAAGGAGAAGGAGAGGTTTGGGGAAGCAGTGAGAAGAGAAGACACAGGAAGGAGGGTGTTGTCATGTTACTGAGGGAGAGGACAAAAGAGAAAAAAGCAGTAGGACAATAGAACAACAAATGAACAAATGTGTCTTTCAAGCCCACGCCATTTATGGATGAGATAGTAGGAGGCAAGGAGACAGGGAGATTTAATAAACAGGCTTTTGCTCCTTTTCATTCCCTGTGACAAGGCTAGCCTAAGGTGCTGCGGTTGTATTATCCAAAGTCAGGGGGTAAACAATAAGCAATATCACCCAAACTGTAATTAAGTCTGTTACTTCAAGGCTATAGGTGATTTAGGTATTAATTATGAGATCCAGCTTCTACGTGTGTGGCCTTTCATTTGAAAATGTCTCAACTCATTTTGTGACAATAACGCTTTTACTTGATTTGTAAAGACAAATTGAAAGATACATACTAAACTAAATGCATCTATAAAGCCAGTTACAATATTAATGCTATTGTTTTAATATTGTTGTGTTGTTGTATTCACACTGACTCACTTGGCCCTCATCAGATCTTGGTCTTTGAGGGCGGACCCCTGTAGGTAGATGACTCTCTGGGCCCAAAGGGGGACGTGAAGAACCCTCCTAACCTGGACATCCATCTCTGCTGGGCACAGGATTACAACATAGTAGTCCTATGCAGACACACACAAACATAGACAGTGTCGTTAACTGACTTCTAATATTTCAGTCCTGATTAAAAATTTGTTTGACAAGGCAGATCTTAGATCAAGATCCATGTCCTGTGCACGGAAACAGGATACAGTTTTCTTGCATACAGATCGCCTTCTGTGGCACAACCGAGTTTCACTTTTAGATAAGTTCAGATTTCTGTCAGTAATTATTTCTCTCTACAGTAATTGGCAGAAAATAACACATAAGAATGCATGCTGCAGCCCTCTACTAAGGAAACTGTAGCTTTGTCATGCATACAGGAGCCAAGCAGTGTAAAAAAGGACAGAACTGAATTGACAGTCAATTTAACCAGACTGATTCAGATTTTATGCAACACATGTAACCAAGTTAACCATCTACCCGTGTGTCCACGTGACTGTTCAATGTAGAATAAAGTAAAAGCATATTAATATCCAGTGTAGATAGGTAAAGTTTCTTAACCTTTCTTAACCTTAACCATAACCTGAACAATGTACTTCTTACAACTTCAATCAAACTGATGTCCCACACACTCTCACACTGAACAAAGGAATACACACACATGGGTGCCCTCAGGCAAACACACATCTCTGCCCCAGCATGAATAAGACAGTGATGTGAGCTATGTTATTGGTGAACTAATCCTCTGCTTTAACCTTAGCTGCTCGGGCTCTGGGAGAGGATTACAGACAACACAGGCACACAAACACAAGACCCCCCAACACCTTCATGTCCTACTTAAAACCATTTGTAGAGACCTGCAGTCGGGGGTGAGCGAAGAATTCATTGAGGAAGTCCATGAGGAGGTCGATCTTGAGACAGCTGACACACAGCACCACGTGTTTCTCTGTCTGCGCCCTGTAGCGGCTATAGTTCCCTCCGGACTTCTGCCTCTCCATCCACAGAAAGGCCAGCTGCTCAAACTGCATTCAGGATGACATACATCACATTCAACTGATGGAAATTGGATTAGGTTAGCTGGAACAGAGAGAGGACCCAGGTGGTATAAGAAAAGAAAACAATGCCTTGTACTGTATAGTGTTTCTGTCTGATTAAGACTGTTTAGGAAAATTAGATAAGTGGAGATTTGGTTCAAGATGAGGCTCAATGTAATGTGATAGCAGAGATTAACAGGGGAAGGTAAATTAGGAGATAACAGTAGGCCTGAGCAGAACCGTACATGTGCTAGAAAGCACCAGGTGGATAGATGGATGTTGGAAAGTCTTTTAATTTATACATAAAGAAATGAAAGAAGGAAACAAATCTTTCTTTCTTTCCATTTATTATGTAGTAAATACACATATTATATACATTGTATTTACTGTTGTAAAAGATAATTATCACTTAATTTTTTTTAGCTTTTCTTATTCAGATTTTCCTTTGTTGATTTTACTGGTCCAGCAACAACATGTTTTATACTCTAAGGATAAAAGGAAGAAAACTGCAGGTGTCCATAAATCCTAAGTATGATTTTCATACAAAGTGGTATTGAAGCCTTAGTTGGTCCTAGCATGCAAGTTTCACTCATAAAGATTTGTTTCCAAAGATTCTCCTTAATTTAAGAAACACAGAGTCAATACTAAATAGGTGACAAGCAGATGTATTGAACCGTCTGCCAGCAGTAATTGAGGTCCTCAGCTCTTGAGCAGCAACATTTGAAGAAGTGACAGTGCTTCTAAAGATACACCTTGGCTATGTCACCAGAATTCAATAGATACAGTTTATTTGTGTGCCGTTTCTCTGTGGGAAGAAATCATTTCGTCCACGATTAAGTTGGTCCAGTTTGTGCTGAGATAATGTTAGCCTGGTTAAAAATAGAAAACATCAGCAGCCCATCCACATCTGTATGACAACTGATTTATTTAGCCACTATTTGGGTGTAGCCAGTTCTCAGTGACACCAGCTGTGGTAGATTTGTGATCAATCAAGCCTCTATTTTAGTCAAGAGCTCAAAAAAGAAAGGTAGCTACATTTAGCTAATGTAAATAAACCAGCTAAATAAAACCCCAATTCCATAAAGGCTGTGTTGCAGTGTAAAATGTATATAAAAACAGAATGCAATTAATGGCATTTTATTTACAATATAGGAGAGAAAACATATCAAATCTTTAACCACTAAAAAAACATGGTCATTTTGAAATTGGTGACAGCTACGTGTGTCAAACTAATTGGGACAGAGCCATGTTTACCATGGACTAGCAACCCCTCTTCTTTTAACAACAGTCTGTAAACATCAGGGGACCAGTTGCTATAGTTTTGGGAGAGGCCTGATATAAGATTCTAACTGCTTGACACACCTGGGTCTTCTTTGTTGCGTTTAGTGTTTCAAAATGTCATAAGTATTTTTAATTGGTGAAAGGCCTGCACTCCAAGCAGACCTGTTCAGCACCTGGACTCTTGTACTACTACTTCTACTAGATGCAGATAATTACAGATTGGTGATCCTCTGCCCATCTTATCTTCTGAGAGACTCTGACTCTCTAAGATGCTTTTTTATACCCAATCATGTTACTGACCTGTGGTCAATTAACCTAATTACTTTACTTTTTTTGGAATTGGGATTGTAATTGTTTTTTTTTCTAAATGTTATTATTTCAATCAATATTGTCATAAGTGCCATATTTTTACAAATACTTTTCAGGAGGTACATTGGTGTATTTTGTCTATTGTGGTGAGGTACGTGAAAACCAGTTGTGAAAACAATAAGAAAAATACAGAAGCTGAATGCTGGTGTGCGCTGTGGATTTCCTGTGCCGCCTGGATACTGGTCACGGACGAACACACATACACGCACAGGGCGAGGGTTGGGGTTAGGGCTAAGGGGGGCCAGTTTCTAAATGTCAAGGGGTATTTATGGATAAAAGATGGGGAGAGAGAGTAGGGAGCATGTCATGGTGTCCATGATGGTGATGCACAGATCGTCATTTCTTTATGAGTCGTCTCATGAAGGTTCAGCAAAGGTATCTTAAAACTCATGTCTTTTGTCCTTGTGAAGGTTTTTGTGAATACATTTGCCACCAACAGTCACAGCTGATGGAAAAAACAAAACAGTGAGTACGTAATCAGGCATGTCTGGGATATAGCCCTACACCTACAGTTTGTGGGATATGACTTTAAATAAAGGAAAGCGACTAAAGCTGTAGGGTCGTCACATAATGAATCCAATTTACAGCACACACGGATGATATTTCTCCCATTAGCACTTGCACATCTTTTGGGAGATGCAGGTCTGTTAGCAACCTCTGGGACAAAAGGTTTACACAAAGTTGAGGAAGCACTATTAGTATACAATATCTGTGAAGCCTCTATTAGTCTCTGAACAAATACTCTATGTGTGTACGTTAACAGTTCTTGTAATTCTCTGTCATGAGCTTCCCTCAGTGGAGCATCTGAATGACAGGAGAGGGATTTGGGGAATTGAGCAAGTAAGGAATACACTGTTGTTGTTTTCTGAAAATATAAATAGTGCTGCAAATTTATGCAGGATGCAATGAGTCATCCTATTATTGCACATGAGGGAAATACAAAGCCTCATTAATTAATCATAATTGCAAAGAAAAAGTTACAGTAATGGGTTTACAGAAAAACAACAACAACGTTTTCAGAGTGCAAATCTGTCCCATATATTTACAGTTGATTTTAAAATGTTACAGATTGCTTTTAATGCCTATTTGTGTTTAATTTAGCTGAGACTTTTCTACCTCCATATATAGTGGATGGCAGCTGTGGAGATACCTGTTGGCTGCTCCAAAAGTTTAATTAAAAATAAAATGTAAGGCTGGTAAAATGGGTTTTGGCCTCAGGTCTCCTGAACTCATCAAATCGATATTAGATCACTTTTTAAGAGTCAGTCTAAAGCTCTTTTTTATATAATTACATCTTGTTCATTGCATTGCATTCTGCTCAAACTTTAGTCCTAATCACATCCATACTTTGTATCTACTTGCCTGTAGTTGTATTACGTGTTATCACCATTGTTGCTCACCTGAATGGGAAGAACAATGAGTGCCACAAAGATCATGATGACGACCAGGAGTTGTGAGGGCCAGATCTGAGGAGTGACATCTCCAAAGCCCACTGTGGAGAAGGTGACCACACAGAAGTAAAGCGAGTCGAACAGAGTCAGGTTGTTGCCTGCACGTTCAAGGTGCTGGATTCCACAGATGCTGATGGAGTTTGTCAGTGGAGAAATGAGGAAAGAAAAGAAAGTAAGGAAAGGAATGAGTATCACTGAGATAGATTTATAGCTAAGAAATGTCTTTCGCACCCGTGCATACTACAGTGTATATGTAACTTTGTATGTGTAGAGGTGGAGGTGGATGCATGCTTGAGCATTCTTGTTTAACATTATCTAACTGTGTATATAGTATATAAATTTGATCTTTAAGGCATATACGAGTAAACTGGCAAATGTCAGTCCTGAGACGGTCAGAGAGCTTAATTCATCCTGTGTGTAGGATCTGCTGGATTAGCGCAGGCTTTCACACCAGATATCCAGCAAGCTGACACATCCTTCACTGCACTGAAGTAATCACCAGTTGTCATTTTAGAGCACTATCTCATTCTTACAGTTACCAATTTCCTTTCTTGCTCCTCTTGGCACCAGGAGCAGCAATTTTTACTCTTACATGTATCACACTACAGCTTGTCCATCTTATATTCTTTCTCCTTCCCTCGCTTTTCCTTCCTGTCCAACCTCCATTTAATGTCTGTTTTGGTTCCTTGACATGTTGTTGCTGTAAATTCACTGTAAGTAGCGAGGATACCCACCACGTAAACATGAGACAGACCAGCGTGCTAATGAGTATCACCACCTGGTTAAACATGGCTGAGTGTGTCCGCTGGATTGCCCTATGGAAATCATTCTGCAGAGAGACAGAAAGATATGTGCAAATGTGTAGAAACTGCAATAGCCCAAGTGCATACATTTTAAGCGTCAAAATGCAGGTGATGGATTCAAAACAATATTTGATGATGAAATATTAAAAAGCACTAGAAAAAGGAGATGAAAATGTTTAGAGCAGGGGCAACATTTAGTTACCTGAATGTAAAAGGACAGATGGAGCCAGGGAATGTGAACATTTTATTGCCACATCTAGATCGCAAAGTTAAATCTTGTTTGACTGATTTACTTAAACGAGTGTTTAGAATGAAGCTGCTGAGGTGAAACAGCAAAGGGGCAATTGAATGCGAACAAAATAGCATAACACAGAGGTTGAGATGAAAGTGATGGAAGTCAGAAAAAGTCAGACAGGCAGCTAGTGCTTTACTCACTATCATGTTCTCCAAAGCGTGTTTGGCCAACCAGCAATTGAGAAATACGGGAATGAAGAGATTTCGTAAGGAGGGTAAAATCACCTGTGAAGAAGAAAAAGCTTGATTCTGCTTGGTTCAGTCTCATCGTTCAATATATTTTATACAGTCACAGGATCTCTGGTTATGTGAACATGTGCCTCTTGTGATATTCTTTCTGTATTACTGCAGCAGGTATCAAACGTGTGAAGTGTGTTGTAAAGGGGTGTTGGGTCCTCAGTGCTTGACAGCCAAAAACAAATGGATGCCTTAGAGTCCCTGTGCTGTCAGTGCTCATTAACACACATCCTTCCACTCACAGTGATCATGAAAGGAATGGCGCTGATCATCTCGAGAATGAAGGGGACACGTAATACCTGCTCCCAAACGTTGCCCTGGAAACACAAATCACGTACAGGAGTCAGAAAACTCAATTGTCATACCAGCCCAGCTTGCTAAAAATTCCTTTAAACTAAAGTCTTTAAGCCACCAAACTACAACCATGATTATGTAGGGAATGGGATGCACTGGATATTCATGTTTTTTGATGAACAAAGCCATACATTTATCAAAAGAAAGCGAGTTGCAGCAAGAGTGGTGGCTGTATATTGCACAGGACTGTCACACCACAGACCCAAATTAAATTCCAGAGTCCCGTGTGTGGTTCAGTTTAGGCAAGAGAAGCACATTGAGAAAATTTTATATCCAAAAGAAAAAAATAAACAAAAATATCCTCAGCATTTTTGAAATGTGGGATGTACATTAATTGTCAACAAACCCACATGTTAAAACATAGTGTTGCAATCACATTGCATACAAAAAACTAAGATTGCAGCTTCCTTGCATAGAAACTTCATTTTTAGGAGACAGGGTTGGGAATGCAGACCTTAGGGGATTACCACATGAAAAGGAAAATTGCAAAGAGAAACTGACCGCCTTTTGCATCATAGAATAGACGGGGACGAGTAAAGGTTATACAATTCCCTTGTGTTATTTGAGAGAAGAAGAAGCAGCATTTCTGAGTTTCCAGTAAGCTTTGCCGTGCAATTAAGATGTCAGCCGTGGCTGTTTTTATGTGTCTGCCGCCTGCATATTGCTGACCTAAAGCCGACTAGTGTAGGTGGACAGGCACAGGGTATGTCCACAGGAATCAGTCAGCTCTAAATGCTAGGCCCTCTAGATTCCAGAGTAATCTGCAGAGAGACCACTTCATAGGCTTATAGTGTCAAGTACATCAAAGGCAGGGTAACTCGTTGATGGATCAGCCCCCAACTGCATCAACACGGGGGCCTCCCCTACAGTCTTTCTGATGTATCAGTACCAGGACAGCGCTGAGGAAGCCTGATGGCCCACTGAGGGTCTTTCCAAATCCAAGAGCAAAGGAGCAGCACCAGGGGAGAAAAGAACACTTCAGTTGGGTAGAGAGACCACAGACAGTAGTGCAGAGTGGACAAACACCACCCTCAGGCACGTCACATACACGAGCCCTCTCACACACACAACCCACATGTAGACATCATAGCCACAGACATCACAAAAGACTTCAGAATGGCTGCTGGGGGTCACGAGTAACTCACCTTATAGCTTAGGTACACAAGCAACATAGTTTCTGAAAAGCTGATGAAAGCCACTAGCACCTGCAAAAAGAGAGGGGAGTGATGGGGTGCGGGTGGAGAAATACCAGTGAAATACAGTGATACAGACACAGAGAGGAATCAAAATAGTCAGTGAAAGACCAGAGAAGACAGAAATTAGGAGTCGCAGAGAAGGAAAGGAGAGCGTGGGAGGAATCAGTAGGCGTACTGATGATTGAGCTTCAGAGGGAACAGGTTTAAGTGAAGCACAGACAGCCTGGTGTCTGATTGTCTACATGTATGCGTGTAATCATATTCTAAGTGTAGATTGGTGTAAAGTACAATGATCTCATTTCATATATTCGAGCCCTGAAATGAGGTAGCTTAAATTAATTCCCCATTAACCAATAAAAAGGATGCAGAAATGCTTCCTTGCAACTGTGTGAGGATTTGTGAATTAATTGATAGGATTCAGATCATCAAAAACATTTTAATATCCCACAAAGATGAGTAAATGCAAATGTATCATTTTATTTATTAAAAGGAGAAAAGCTGTCCAACTCTGCCTGGCCCTATTGCCCCTAAACCTAATAACGGTACTATAATCAATCTATAGTCAACCGTTTGCAATAACTTTTAAGTGTGACAAATATGCAGAAAAACACAAAAACAAAAAAAACAACAACAGGAAGGGGGGCTGAGGCCTTGTTTACACAGGACTGTACTGTTATCTGACCTGCAATGCCCACAGCGGTAGAGGTCTATCCACCCAGATGATCAGTTTCCTATAGAGCAAAAGAAAAGGAAAAATAGACAGTAGAAAGATGTGGCAATAAAAGACAAAAAATTGATAGGACCCCAGACAAGACAACATATTAAAATTATTTTCTGCCCAACACAATAATGCTCAACTGGGTTCATAAACACAACTCATGTCACTACATTAAATTTAATTATGTTGTTTACAACTGAACAACAGTGGAGTGCACAGCTGCAGAAACGTAATATTCAGACAATCAAATGGAAATTTACAACCTTATTGTGAGAGAAAGACATTTTTCTCAAAGGCACCCTGGGGCTTATCATTGCCGCTTGCCTGTCTGTGTTCCGATTTGGTCCTACGAGCCTCCTGCCTGGAGCAGAAGGTGGCCCATCCCTTTCCTGAGCTCACTCTGTCAGGCTCCTTATTCATTTGGAGCCAGAGCTTAGCCAGAGCTTAGCCAGTTACCAATTAGATCAATAGGTCCCTGAGCAGCAGACATGGCATAGCCTCAGGTTCATGTACACTTCCAGGGTTCTCTCCCTCTCTCTGTTGTTGTATATTACATCCTTTATCTCCACTAGATCGCTGTTGATTAGGCTGCACAGGCACTACATACATATTTGCTGACAGCAAATCCATAGAGTTGGATTGTGATAAATGAACGTGGATCTATAAAGCTCAGTGTCAGCATTGTGAATTGCATCGGTTAAGTGAAGTTGCATTGATTGCGTTATACAGCATTTCTGACCAGTGGGCTGGTGTTAGGGATGCCAGTCCTCCAGGGTGTGCAGTTTCTTGGTCCTTGTCTGCAGGCTGAAGACATCAGTCCTAATTTGAAACTCACATGCTTACCAGTCAAACTCACTCCAGGGACGGGCTGATGTGTTTTGTTTGGTGCAATTCACGCCGCTCATGCTGCAGGCAGAAAACACATAAAAAAAAACAAACAATGAAAGTAACTTCAAGTCCAGTAACTCAGCTGACCATCCGCTGTCCAAGTATCTGTTCAATTTCCTGATTCTAGCACAATCATCTTGCATCCAATTTTTACAGGATACAATATGTATATACAGTATACTGTATACATATATGTATATATATATTGTTATCCATCTAATGACTTGTTCCTCCTATCAGGCTTCCACATTCACTTAAACTCATTAAGGTTCTGTTACCACCCTCTCTCTCACCAGTCCTGTCTTTCCTCTTGTGGGTTGTCCAGAAGGACTCTGACAATGTAAAGGAGGCAGCTCAAAACTTTCAGAGCAAAGTTAAACATTCGCACCCGCAGACCTGCAATACATAAAAACAATAATCAGTTGGTAAAATAAGTATAGCAGTATATAATATAGTATAGTATAATATAATTTCAATGTTTTGATTTCTTTCATGTATTATGAAAATCACATAACATCTTAATACACTATGCACATAAGTGATGAATAAAACTCAAGATGACACAAACAGCAAAACACAGAATAGCTCTGGGAAGCATGTCATAGGCCACATCCCATAGGTACCAAAAAGTTTAGCAATTCCTCAGATTGTTCTACAAAACCTGACTCATCATATCTTTTTAATTAAGCTCGTGAAGCCATGGCTGTCTTAACAAAGCAGAAAATGTATATAGAATTGTATTTTTATGATGTCCATCTTTAGTTAACCCTAGATTATACAGTGCTGTGAAAAAGTATTTGCTCCTGGTATTTTCTTGCATATTTGTTACACTTCAAATATATACACCACAATTCACATCATAAAAATGTGATATCAAACAAAGATAACCAGATTAAATACAAAATGTTAAAAAAAAAATAAGTTAAAAAGTTTTTAAATGATGATTTCATTTATTAAGGGGAAATTTATGTCCAAACCTGCCTGACTCTATGTGAAAAAGTAATTGAATAATGAGTAATGAACTGTGATTAACCACATTTTTTTGGAAAGGTGAGTTTAGCTGCCACATCCAGGCCTGATTATTGCCAGACCTGCTGAATCCAGAAACGTGAAGCACGTTAAAATATCTCAAAAAGGCAATTACTTTTTCACATAGGGCCAGGCAGGTTTGGACAGCTTTTTTACTTTATAAATGCTCATTTAATCATTTAAAAACTGGTTAACTTTGTGTAATATTAAAATTTGTTTGATAATCTGAATCATTTAAGTGTGACAAATGTGCAAAAAAAATCAGGAAGGGAGCAAATACAAAACAAAAACTAAATAAACTTGATATGCACCTTCACTGTTTCTTCTAGGTTCTATGAATAACTAGGACAGAGGGCTTCATGCACAGGAGAAGAAAATGTAACTGGTGATGAAATGCTGAGCAAGAATGACAGCACATCGCACAATAAAATGTAACACACCTTTTCAATGAAAAATAAGTGCAACTCAGCAAATCACGTTGAACCAAATCAAACAGCAGACAGGGAATTTTTCAGAATAATTACAGACAAGCACTCACTGGATCTTTGGTTTTTGATGAAGAACAGCTTGAGGCGCTCCTTGAAAGTGTTCTCATTCACATAGAACTCTACCTGCACCCTAAGAGAGGGATGGAGAGATGAGCACAGAGAGTAAGAAAAAAATAGAGATAACAAGGGTGCAAGAGAAAAATAGAATGAAAGCATGTAGGAGGTGCTGCAGATGACTGAAGACATAAAGTATTTCTTTTATGAAGTCAAGTCAAGAGACAGTAGAGAGGAGATAAGTGGAAAGATGGGAGACAAAAGAATAGAATAAAAATGAGGAATAAAAAGTGTACAGTTGAGTAAATTGGAGACAGAAAGGTGATAATGATTATTTTAACACTGAAAACTATGGAAATAAGACACGGTGGTTGACTGCATTAAAGACTAATGGGTTTTGGAGGAAATGGTGTTCCTGCTTGTTTGCCTGCCCATAGGCCCAGACAGCTGCAGTCAGTCTCGTTATCTCCGCTGATTAAATATAGAGCAACAAATTACTTCCCTCTGATGTTTCTGCTGAACATGGGAGGCCATAATTACTGCTCTTTCTGCCTTTCCATTCTGGCACCCTGCTGTTACAGGGACACACACAGACACATACCTACTGTACACACACCGGCCTAAAATACACATTGGCAACAGGGTCATTAGGATTATTAGACCATTCACACGCCCATCTGACATGGACCCTCATGGAGAGATATGACGAAAATGAAAAACGACACTCTTCAGACAGCTCTTACATGTGTACAGACACATAACCAGACAGACTGAAGGTGACTGTATTTCCTGTCTGACCACCTCAGGGGAACATTCTCTGTGGCTCTGCTTTCATCCTATGGAGGGAAGAGTGGATGACTCAGGTCGAGGATGAAAAACGTCAGGCCTGGCTCACTGGTGGTCTTCTCACAACACAAAGACAGATGAAAGAGAAGAACAACAACTGCAGTCTATTCTCCTGTCAGCGGGAAGAGGAAGAGGTTGTGGTGGTGGTGAGGTGGGTGTGCGGTGGGGGGTCTTCCCAGGGTTCCAGAGCGATGCTATACCAGCACCCGACAGACACACACAAACCAAACCATTGTCACTCATTCCCAGCACTTGGGGGTGGGGGGGTAACTATCATCTTTGTTGCTATGGTAACACAAGATTCGTTGTGTTTTCCCTCTCTCTCACATGAACAGATGTGAGCAAACACATGCTTGTGAAGTGTGTTCAGCCATCTGAGCCGATAGCCTACTTCAACTTTCTGATGACTGTCTTCGCTCTGCACGGCCTGCTGACAATAATGGTTTCTCACGCATGATGGAAAACACAGAAAAATGTGGATACACACATCTCCCCAAGGCTCACAAAAGCCCAGGAGTGTGTAATTGCACCTTTTGATTAGAAAATGACTTTGTACGAATCTCTGGAGAGATGGGACCCCCTGCTATATTTGCAGCTATTTACAGTAGGGAAGTAAGGAAAGACTTTGTGACTGTGCATGATGAGTCGTACTGAGCTAATTGACCATATGACTGTGTGAGTTCTTTCATGCACATAGACATTTCACTTCATGGTGGTAAAAAGCACACTGCACCATTATGACAGTTTCTAAAGTAAATATTCCTAAAAAAGAAGGGGTAGGAAGTAAGAGAATATTTCTAATGTATTTCCAAAATTAATGTAACTCTGCTCATTAGAGAGAAAATGTTATCTTAGGTCCTAAAAATGTCAATGATTACAAATTTTCATGTTGTTTAGGACTAAGAAGCACCAGAATTACCAAAACAAAACCATATTTTCATGCTGTGTGATAGTTTTGTTCCTGTGAACAAAGATCTGAAAACTTTCAGGGAGCTACAAGTTAAAGTAAGTCAGAAGTTAAATGGATATTGTTTTCTCTTTTGGGGTTTTGACATTCTAGAAGAGCTTTACATCCAGTGCAAAACCGTACTATTACCAGTGAAAACAGTCACAGCATCCAAGGACTCAAATCACTCAAATCAACAAATTTAATTAAAAGATAATCAAAAAAGTGCATTACAGTGTAATAACACGACATCAAGCTGACTTAGTTCAAATACACTGATCAAATTCAAACTTATGCTCTTTAGATTTTATATTAGCCTTTTATGTGTTCTCATGTGTTCTTCTGTAACGGTTGTCATGATGGTGTCCATATTAAACAAAGCTAAAGTTGTATGAGCTAAACACAGAAACAGGGTAAACGCTGGACAAGGCTGACATACAGAGACAGACAACCATTCGCATTCACACCTATGGACAATAGAGTCACCAATTAACCTAACTGCATAGCACACAAAAACATGACCTTGCATCTCTCACTGCTCTGTTTACTGTGCTGGGAGATGTTCCCAAGGCTTTTCTGAGGCTCTCAGGGCTGTTCTCCAACCCTCCAAAAACATTATCAGTCCATAAACAGACCTCCATTTTGGATCTGCATGCCCATAGTACACAGTGCACAGTCACGTCCACCTGCTCATTGTAGCTGGGAAGTTTTTCCACCACACTGCCTGGCCCACCAAGAGGCTTATGCAAGCTGGCAAATCAGAACAGACTGGATTTAGGGAGATGGAGGCCTTAAGGAGCTAATGTGAACCATTTCAGACTGAGGATGAAAACAGCTAGTGCATGAAGGCCCATTACAAGAACAACTGTTAATCATTAAGATTTATTTCAGTAGGAGCTTATTCTGAAGATCTCTGCTGTGTCAAGTTTGGGGTTATCATCTTCATTAACAAAAGCTAAATACATAAATGCTTGCTTGCAATTTCCCCTTTGTGGGACTAATGAAGGTTTTCTTATCTTATCTTATCTTATCTTATCTTATCCTTACCTCAAGATAATGTTTTCTTTTACAGCCAAATCCATCAGGCACTGCAACTGCACATATGACAATTGCAAAGTTTTTATATTTTTTGTCAAACCACTATTTTCTTACTGCCTTGGGTGTGCCTTAAGGCACTTGAAGTGACACACGCTCCTAAAACTAGCCATGTGCTTCTCCACTCATTGAGATTCTTAAAGCTTTCCCAGACTTTAGGAAAAGATAGATTCCCACGAGAAGGGGATGATATCAGAGATCCTTCAGCAATTGATGTGTTTCTCTAAGTGTCAGCTTTTCCACTTAAGTGTAAAACAGAGGGCGAAAAGTAAAGTGAAAATAAGGCCCAATAAAGCGGTGAGCTGCCGGAGAGATTTAGAGTTAGGATCTTTAATCTAAGTGGAGAATGGGGGAGGAAAGTACATTAAAAATTGTAGAGAGCCTTATTTCAACACAAAAGGCACACAAGCATATCACAATGGCACCTCTGGGCAACAGTCATGTATCAGCCCCCCAGGACACTCCAAAAAACACAAGGAAAATAAATGATTGGATAATTGTTAAGTAATCCTGCTTTGGGATCTTACACAGCACAGATAAAAAAAATAAACAACATTTCACTGGATGAGGGAACAACCACCTGAGAGTAGTGTTCAAAATGAATGATGGTGAAACAACTCCAAAGATGTTCCTCCCTCACTCATCTCTTATTCAAACTATAGGTGTATCAATCTAATTATTTTGAGCCAAGTAACTAAGGTTTTTTTGGACTTAAATAAAGGAAATCACCAACTTTAACAGCTGGAAACAAGAAAACATGAAGAAAGAGGGATGTCATAAAATTTCAAACGTGAGGCAAGGAAGAGAATTTGCTTCTGTGCATTTGCATTGAAAGAGACTGAGAGGAAAAGAGAGACAGAGCAGACAAAAGTACAGAAAGATAAATAGGCACAGACAGATGGAGAGACAAACAGACAGAGGGGGGACATGCGGAGGAGGATCTTTGAGAGAGAGAGCTGAACCTTGTTCGCCTGCTGCTTCCACCCATGCCTGTGCTCTATAATGACACAGCGCTGGCCATCTAATGACACAGTGGAAAAGACTAAAGAAACCCAAATAAATGTGTGCACAGCAACACAGCACTGGCTCATCACAACCTCCACAGACAACTCCGAAATGGTATTCATAGCAGTGATGTTGAAAAAAGAAACACAAGAAAGAAGGTAACCAAGAGATTTCTGCCTGGAAAACACAGGAGGATAAATGTAATTAATGGAAACTAAACATAAACAACCATTCTCGTTCGGGGCATAAACTCTAATATACACTACCAGTCAAAGGTCTGGACACACAAAGAGCATTACTATGTTTTTCATGAAATTATACATCTTCAATTGTGTTACTATCATTGCAAAAGGGATTTCGAATTATCATTCCTTTTAAAGGAAGGAATTAGCAAACATTGCGTGCTATTGGAAGACAGTACTAATGTTTGCTGATTATTAAGCAATTAATGTCAATACTTTTTTATTTCTGATCAATTAGATGTTATTAAATTTGTTTTTCTTTCAAAAACTGAGGGGTGAGTTGGTAAAAATCGACTATAGACTATAAAAGAGACTGACATCAGTGCACCAGTAAAAAATGTTTCAGTTGAGTGGAAAAAAATGTCATGTCTTGGAGAACAAGTTTATGCAAAACTGATTTCCATAAACCTGTTTGAGGTTTTTTGGTAAACATAGTGTATTGCTTAAGATGAAGGGGAGAATGCGGGAGCCTCTGAGAAAAGAGGGCACAGCCAAAAGAGCAGAGATGGGAAACATCTGAAAAAGACAGGAGATAACAATAAATACAAAGTACAAAAGAGGGCAGGAGGAGTTCAGTGGGATGACAAGTGGCAAATAAACTGCACATCATCATTAGGATACTCTAACAGCTTATGAGAGGTGCTTCACACATACACACAAAAAAAAAACAATGATTGGCAGAATGGCTTGTCCCTGACCCAGATACTGAACTATGACATACATCAGAGTGTCCTGTTGACAAGTGAAGATGAATAAAGAAAAGGAAAAAAGGAAAGAAATGTGATTATGTTCATATGTCCATGCTAAAGAAAGACTTGACTCGTCTTGTGGTAAAAGGCACGTTTTTCTTTCAAGGCTGACAATGTAATGTGAGATTTCTTAATAGCAATCATCACCACCATTACATTGATTTTAACACTAAGATGAAGCAACCAACTATTGTCATTACAACTTAATGACTTGGATCTTTAGAGGGTCTGTCTTTTTTCCTTGTCTCTTTATCTGTTTATAATCTATCAATCTGTTGTCATGTTGAATTTATCTATAGTTTTTTTCCTACTCTACATGCCTCCAACAATTACTCTTGCTACCCCAGTAGCCAGGTCAAAGCACAGTAGGAAAATTTCAGCCACCATTTACAAGATTAGCATAATTGCATCCCACAGTATACTGACAGTGTAGACTGCTGTCTTTACTCAGAACCATTTCCTAAACAATCCACGGTTTCCCATGGATTAAAATGGTCCATACATCATGAGGGGAAGTGCTCCAGCCATTCCTCCTCCGTGCTCCCTGACGTAACCAGTCTTAGCTCATCCTTTTCCTGAAATGATGATTCTCGACTTATTGCTCATTGGAGGATCTGCTGACACACTCACATCACCTCAGTTGTTTACCTTAAGGAGGAACAGAGCACAATGGCTGCATCAGGGGAAGTAAGAGTTCCTCTAAACTGTTGAATTCACAGAAAACAATGACTTGCTCTTGTTAGTGAGGTTTGTTTACTAAAAAAACATCACATCCATCCCTCCCAAAAGGGCTATTCGGTGGCAGCTGTACTTGTTTTTTTAGTTCTTGAAGACATTTTGCCTGCCACCCAGTAGGCTTCATCATTTCTGGCTGACTGGCTGGAGTAGCAGGCCAGTTAGTCAGAAGTGACTTTAAGAACGTCATCAAGATACAAGTACAGCTGCAGCTGAACAGAACCTTTGGGATAACAAAACACAGAATATATAAGTACTATATTTCAAAGCTTGGAGAATGATTCATAGGATGCAAAAACAAGCGAAACACGAGAGGAACCCTCTATATCGCCTGTCCCTGGTGTCTCTGGGACTGCTTAGATTTGTAGTGTATTAAGGTAACTCAGTTTGAGAATAGGGGAGCTGCGATCAGTAGACAAATGTGTTTGTGATCCCCCACAACAGCATTGGACAGCAGCTCCCTGCCCCCACTCAGGTGCCACAGGCCCTTCCAGCACCGTCAAACACCACCAGAACCCAAAAGGTCAAAGGTCAGACACATGCTAGTCAGCCCCATGGCTGTGTTAGTATCCACAGCAGGAAGGCTCTCAAGTGCTGACAGTGTTCATCTAACTGTAAGGCTGGTTAGGGAATTAAATATCTAGCTGATTAAAGCCCACTGCAGCAAAAAAAAAGGTTTTAAAAACTAAATTAAAGAACTGTGATAAGCCCTCAGAGACACACCATGCACTGTTTTTTGTTTCTACAGCCCCAGGCCATTGCTCATTAATGGCAGGCTACATGTACATGAAAGGGGTCGCAATATATATCCAATATGTGTCTGTATCTTTTACTGTATATATTTTAGATGATCTACTCCTAGCCCCAAGATACAGCTGTTGCTGTAGTAAAAGACACAAAGAATCAAATTTAATAGACTTTGTCTGTGCGACCAAACTGAAGTGTCTCTTACTTGGCCTCAGGGAATGTCCTTTCCATACTCTATGCAGCCTTATCACTTGGAGAACAGCCTCTCATCTTAACCAGGTATCATGTCCACAATATTTCATTCAGCAGGATCACACTCAGACTATTATAGGCCCTTCATCGTCCTCCCATAAGTTCCATAATAGACCTAATGTTTTGCCCTACTGGACAGCTTTGCTTTCCATCAGTGTTAATTAGGGTGTTGTTTTTAAAAGCTTTTTTAATTAATAAGAAATGATCTGTTGCTGAATTTTATTACCCTAACCTATCTAGGTCCCTTATGCATATCCCACCAATTAAATTCCATCAGCAACTGGGTGCTTTTAAGTCAACTTCACTCTAGGTGTTTATCAGCAGAATTACGTACATGAGAACATGCACAAGAAAGAAGTTATGAGGTCTCTGCGCTCCCTCATCATCCCCTCTCTTTTATCCAGCTTCAGATCAGATAAAAATCACCCTTTCAGAAAGTGACTCTTCTCATCATACACACCATCAATATTGTTAATAACCTCTCTGTGCGCCAGGTCTAGCTGTGCAAACATGATGAATAATACATCCATGGTTACAATTCATTATAAATATGGCTGTCACCGTTCTAAACTGTCTTATAAATGACTAAATGGCTAAATAAGCCTCTAAGCTTTGTAAGTGTCACTAAATTCCTCTTAGAGTAAAGTCCAAGCACAGTAAAATGGGTGTGAATATTGATAATATTGATGGATCATGCTCTGCAATGGTCATACTAAATTAAGGTCTGTCTGGTAGAATTAAGAGAGGGCCAAAGGGAGTAGGACTGAGAGGAGAAAGAAATAGTAGACTAAGACACAGATTGAGCAAGTGAGGTTGTGGAGGCGACAGCCATTAAAAGATTGTTTCAGGCACAAAAGGCTGTCATTTGCATGGTAATCCTGAACTCTGAGGAAAGCTCCCCTTTGAGGCTGACTTCTGTGGAGTGATGGAGGTTGTGTTTCATTTCACTTTGACAAATTAGACATAGAAGCAGAGCTGTGCAGCTGTGTGTTTATAGGCTGTTGTGAAAATGCTACTGACTCTGAGAACAAATAAACTGCTCTGAAATTCTGAAGCACAGTGATTGCTGAGCAATAAGCCAGAAAATTGTATTTAATTGTTTAGACATCTGACATTTCCCCAAAAGCCTCTGACTCATTGCCAGAAAATATTAGTAGCGTTAGTATATTAAGAACAGTGGCATCAAAATGCTCCAGCTTCTCTGTATTTGACACTATCCCGTAGGGGCAGGAAACACTTACTTATTTCACTTATTGGTCGATTACCAGGTACTACCTTTATTAATGGGAAGTACACATGATAACTTTTAGCACCAGACACTTATTCAGATTTGTTGGGGATAGAAGGAATGTTTTACTCATTAGAGAGAAAACTGAACCAAAGTTAACTTTAGTTTAGACACATCCAATTATATTTTGTTTGCAGTTTTGCATTCTTAAAGGCAAATCTTGTACAGGGCAGTGTGAAATTAAACTATAAATATTTATAAATACACATTTTACACACCAACCACAGCAACCTAGGACTCCAATAAAAAATACAAAGCCTAGCAGAGGTTAAAAAAATTAGTACTATAGAAAGCACAAGTAGAATCTGGAGGATAAGAGATCCCTCTGTGTAAAATTATGTATAAAATCAATTCTCATTTTTAAAAGTCTGTGCTGAAAATTGCTTCACTTGAGAGCCTTTAAACAGCTCCAGCAAAATGTATTCCACTGAGTTACGGGAGGGCTCGTGAAAGAGGGAAAAGCATGGTATTGGAGGCACTTTAATCAGGTCTAAGATGTAGAGGAGAGGGAAGGAGGGTGTGAATGGTACAAGAGGGGAATGTATGGACACACACAAGCGCACACATGCCCAGAAGGATGCTAGCTTAGAGCAGAAAAGGACTGGGGGAAGGCCCACAGAGTGTGACAGAAGAGGAATAGTGCTCAGTAGTGCATGTTTTTCCACAGGGCTGTGGATCCATATGTGTCAAGGAGATAAGTTATCCTTGAACATGGTGCCATTCTGATGTTTTTGAGTATGTTCAAGGTGGAGCATATCATACAGTATGGAGCTGTCTGTTCAACTGTGCCTACTGGGAGCATCTGGTGTTAGGTTAAGGCTCCATTAATGAACCAAGGCAGATAAACTGTGTGATTCAGCTGTAATTAAGCTTTCTGTCACTATCAATCACAGCTTGAGCTTTCTTCATAATCAGTCCATTTTATAGCAGCTACTGCCTGGGCACTGAGATCTACATCTTGACAGGCTTAATTGATCTCTCATGTAAATATGAAAGCATGTATATAGATGCTCACTCACTGACACACACACACACACACACAGACAGACACACACACACACACACACACACACAGCTATTAATGAGTGGCAAACATACACACATACATTAAACTGCATACACCAAATATTCAAAGCACTATTTCTGTTTTGCTAGATGCTAATTTTCATAATCAATCTTCCTACTACGGTGCATGGCTCAGTCAGCAGGTGTGCACTTGACATTAATATGACAAAATAAATGTAAAGCACACGTGCACACGTTTAATTTGACACACTTTCCTTTGCATTGGTTTCATCAGCCTTCAGGTCATAATCACATTGCTGGTGTGCAGTTATTTTGTTTCTGTGATATTCACTTGCTGATATCAGAAGATCAGAGGAGAATCAGAGAGGAAGCTTGTTTAGACTTGAGACTCTCTGATTGGCCAGGAATACAAATATACAGTATGAGTTACATTTAAAGGATAAAAGGAGAGTGCTTTAACACATATACAATACAATAATATACCAGTACTATAACATTATAAGCATTACTAATAAAGCAACTGATTAACTCAAGGCAATGCTTACAGTTGAAACGGTCATCTCCCCAATGACTTCAAAAGCAGCTTTCCCCAATTATATGATTCCAAACACCCACTCAAGTCGACAATCAAGTGTTTTGGTCCTAATTTCCACATAGCAACAAGAGAATTCAAGCGTGAAATGGAGGCAAAGGTTTTCCATTAAACAGCATAATGAAATAGTCAAATTAAGCATTGAATATAATATAGAACGTCAAACCTACTGCTCTGCAAATGGCGTATAAGCAAAGGTTAATTGCCAGTTACTGGGCACCGAGTCTAAATTGCCCGTTCAGGTGCCAGATGTTTCACTGTAACTCAGGGGAGTTATGGCACAACCATAAATAACATAATTTAACATACTATAGATGTACCTATTCGGTGTTCATTTGCCTCCTGAAATGAATTTTAATATTTTAATGTTTCAAACATGTGACATGCGCCACTTGTATTACATGATAATAAGTGAGATAATGTTAAGACTTCAAGCATTTTTGAGTATTATTTCGCTTATTTTGTTACAGCACGTTTATTTTGGTGTGACAGTAGTAGAATTAGCTACAGTGTGCGTCTGCGCACACAGGGGGACGAGTGAACCTGTTGCAGCATCCATAATAACAGAGCGGCACAGCTGACAATAAAATACTCTAAAACACTCACAGACCTGAATTCATAACATCACAGACTCAAAAGACAAACAGCACTTTTTAAACAAGGTGATATTTTGCTCTCACGCGGTGCAGATGCGCAACGGAATGAGTGCGCCGTGCGTAAACAGTGTAAACTGCATTCTTACCTGTCGTCAGTCTGCCAATCTCCGAGCAACAGGTCTCGGAACCGGTACCGAGGGGGCAGCGGGAGCACCTCCTTCTCCAGTTCCACCATGGTCTTCCTTAGAGCCCAGAGACAGAGACAAATATCACCGCAAAGCGCGGAGGTGGACACCCCCAAGACAAACTCCGTGCCCCTTCTTTCTGCTATTCAAAACGTAGAATAATAACAAACACATCGATACACCTCATGGCATCGTTTTTGACTTCCCTCTTCCCGAAAAAACAACTTCCCTATTTTCTTGGCACCAGTCACAATGCAGCTCTACTTTTTTCCAACCGAGGCAACAGGTCGAAGATGTTCATCCGTCGGTGCGTAGAAGGGGACGCTCCACTATTACTGTGACATCTGGAAAGCAACTGGTTGTCTCCCTCAATACCAGCATCCTCCCTGTTTGAGCTCCGCATGGACGCACTGACTGCAAATGTGTAACCAAACGTTGGGGGATACTGCACTGTTGCGACGACTTTTCTTTTCAAGGATAAAAAAAGCAGCAATTAAAAAACAAAGCATAAAAAAATCGAGAATGATAAACAACATTATTCTCTATTAACATCTGCGCTGCGCCACAGGCACTGTGCTGTTCTCCTGAATGATAATAAAACTGTCAAATATACACGTGATCTAAAAATGTCTATCATACCTCTGTGGAGATCTGTGCGCATCCCAGTCGTGAGTCTCCAACGACATTTACATATATTTGTTATTTTTGTACAGAGAGCTGTGGTTATGAGGTTATGGTTATTTTAAGTATCAGTTTATGGAAGGGGATATATACATATAGATACATATGACAACAATTATATACATATACATATACACACACACACACACATATATATATATATGTGTGTGTGTATGTATATACACACACATACACAAATATATATATATGGAATTGTCTTGATTAAATATACATGAGAAAGCATCAAATGTATTTAGTGCAACCCCTTTGGTCGTCCACATTCATTTTCAGACACTTGACACGATTCTGTGCAGCTTGCCAACTGATCTTCAGTGCTGTTGCTCTATCACCAAGCATCCATATGCTAAATTTAATCTAAACACACAGTTGAAGCACAAGATATTCAAGGAAAAACACCTCTTCTGACGCAAAAGAAAGAACCACGAGAAGTTCCTGTGTTCCTGTGAATGTGGCTATTATAAGATGGAAGTCCACTTTGGATTCACTATTGTCATTGCTTAGCTCCCCTTATGAATATTTTAATTAGTTCTTATTGATACTAATAAATAAACAGTAATTAAGGGTATAGGCACTGAACTGAAACCTTTCTACTGTAGCTGTACACTGGTTCACTAGACTTTGGTTTGCCTGCAACAGACAACAGGTGTTATTCAAATTAACTTCCAGTGATTAATATTAATTACATACAAACAAGCCTTGATAAACCAGCAGCCTTGTAAGGTCCAAACAATACCTGCACTTACAGGGTCAAAAAGCATTAGTGACAATTGAATTAATGAAAAGAACAATAGATTGCAAAAATAATTTGATAGTATTTAGCTGGATGCAGACTTTAGATTATGAATAATGTCACTATTCATGTGTATTACATCATTTGTGCTCATATGGCTAATTTGATTATAATAGTATGTTATTTTTATTGGAGACAGCTGAACAGCCTCTACTATATTAAGAGACTCGCACAGCTTATCATTCAGCTTTACTGTCAAGCTTTTTGTCTATTTTGCCCTCTGGTGGTCATCATGACACCAGTACACTATCTTTGGTGAGCAAGGTTCATTTATCTGATCAAACTGTTGGATGACAATTATTAGTCAATTATGATGCATGGTTAAAATACGTTTATTAATCTTGTTCTCTCCGGAGGAATGAAATGCCTCTGTAATATTCTCCAATGTAGAAAAAAAAAGGCCGACAGCGAGGCAAAACATTTCATTTCAAGTGGGTGGGCCTTGCTGTGTAGCCATGGTAACAACAAAAAGTGTCTGAGCACATCACTGGAGATAGTTCATGTGTTTCAAACCTCATTTAAACCCCACTCAGTCTCACATTATCATAATGTGTACTCTGAGGACAATTTGCAGAGGCTGAGTAAAGATGGTTGTTGCAAAAGACAATCAGACTTGATCCCCTAAAATCAAACGCCATTTTTTTCATTGCCAACAAAACTGGTAATGCAAATATAAATGAGTAGAAATCCGTCATCCATAAAAAAGTCATTTAAAAGATATAAAATCTTTCAGTCACATGTGTCCCCTTTCAGAGTAAAACAGTTTTCTTTTCCAGTTCTATTCCAACACAACGTTGACAGAGGCAAGCGCATCCACAGCCCAGCTGGGGTACTGGTCACGAGAAGGAAACATTCGCTTCATGAATGTCTGTATAAACTCAGGGAAGCGGCCTTCCACAATGCTTTGTCTCACAGAACGCATCAGGTTGAGCTGCAAAGAGAAATGCTTTATGAATCGATACAGAATAATTTGATTGCTGATCACCAGTGGGAAATAAACTATTCTTCACTCCGGAGTGTATGGATCAAATATAGGTCAGCATCCTCAAAGTTTAGGGTAAAAATGTTTACATACTATTATTTACCATGACAAAATCATAAGGTGATGTGCAGGAGCTACATATCCCTTTACACTTTGCTGTGTTGTCAGTTTAATCTGACAAAGATTAATCTGTCCAGCAATCTACAGTCAATAATCCATAACACCAAATAAAAAAGTGTCTGAACTTGAAAAACTGAAATCGATCCCCGTTGGCAGCAGTCAGAGCTTCAGTTTTCTCTTTGTCATCATGGGTTATAGAGCATAGAATAATGAATTTCATCAATTCGAAATACAATTTGCAAAATAATGTTTGTAAAAGTGGAAGGAGCTGAATATTTGAGACTCCAAACTTTGACAACATGTAGACATTATCTGTTATGCTCCACATTAATTATGTTTTGGAACATTTCTGTCACAAGATGACACGTATTTTGTTAATGCCAGAGCAGTAAAACAAGCTTGTGCCATTTTGGGTGTAGAGACTATAAAAAGGATTTAATGGCCATGACTAAGATGAACACATAATCTTGTCACTTAAATTTACCAGGGACAACATTTTTGCCAGATTTCTGTAAGTCTGTTGGCTTTTAAAACAGCGACAGGACTATAGATTACAGGAAACTAAAAAAATAATAATAAGAAGAATATATGAAATCAGTTGTTGTTCAAAAATATCAGATTCAAATACAACATCTGTAAAAATAATACAAAGGTACTATTTGGTTTTAAATGTACATATAGAACATCCATCCATCCAATACGCTGACCGCTTGTCTTCTTTCGGCCTATCTCAGCTGTCATTTGTAAATAAATTTGTATTTATATTTTATTTTATTTTAGTTGACGTCTGAGGTTATTGAGGTCATAGTTACTGATGTTCTGACAGATGTCTTCAAACTTAGAAACCTCATAGTATAATGTATTTAAGGACACCACCACCACTACTGACATCAGTATGCTGATATGTAACTTATTATCTATAATCGCTGAACACTGTCAAATTCATAAAATTTGTAAATGTATAGGGGAGCTGATGTAATAAATTGCAATACAGTCAGAGTGTATAGATGTATCCAATAAAGTGGCCCACTATGTCTATGTCATTGTAGAGTGCGATATCTATATTTTTTAGCGTCTATGTTGAATATTAGAACTTTTAAACCTTTTTTTAAAATTATTTTTTAGTAATCTTTTGGAATGTTGCTATCTTTATAGCAATGTAAAACTGGTATAAACAGAAATGATTTGTTGCAAACTGCTTTAGAAGCTGTTATCTTATGCAAATGAAATTCTTTTAGATTAATAATAAACATAAGATAAGAGAATAAGAGCAAATAGGAAACATTTTTGCTAGAATACTTTTCCAATACTGACCTGGTAGGCAATGTTGTGGATGGTGATGTGATGCATGGCTGCAGTGTCACTCTTAAAGAGAGCATGGAGGTAAGCCCGACTATGTCTGAAATTGAACAAGAGGCATAGTGTATACATATTCTTTTTAATAATACAGTTTAACAACATATTCCAGGCACAGAATGTTGACACTTGCATCATCCACTGCCACCAAACTGACAAAAAAGCCCCTGTTCCTAAATCACAATCTGCTTAAATTAAAATAGCAATAAGTCTGTTTTAATGAGAATAAATAACAACTACAGCCTAACCAAAAGAGTAAAAATTAAGTCTTCTAGCTTTGACAAATCCAAGAGGAACAACTCAGAAGAGCCAAAGCTTCAGCCTAACACCATCAACTGTTGTTTTATAACTTACTTCTTGCAGGTGGGACACTGGCAGTCTGGGTCTATGGGCTGAAAGTCTTTGGCATACTGCTTATGTTTGACCTGGAGAGATCCCCAAGGTACCAAGGCAGAGCCAAACCTCTGAGAAAAAATAAACATTGGTTCTTGGTTTGTATAATAACTGTGACTGCTATATGACAATTTAAAAGTGATAGTACAGTAAAAAGAGCTTACTGCAGTGCGGGTAGGGAATACACAGTCAAACATATCACATCCTAGAGCGACACAAACCACCAAATCCACAGCATACCTGCAGCAAGTGAGGATCATACAAATGCTTGTGTCAATTAAACACCACAGCCAATAAACAGCATGGTTCTCAGTAGAAATGTCACTGCATTCAGGCAAACATACCCAACTCCCATGAGATAGCGAGGCTTTTCTCGTGGCAGGTGGTCTGTGCTCAGTGTGACCATACGCCAGAAGTCATCCTTCTCTTCTCCTCCACTCAGGCCTCCGATGGCAAAACCAGGAACATCACGTTTAGTCATTTCTACAAAAAGAGGACATAATATCTAAAACACAAGTCTGACCCCTTGTGAAACAGAAACTACTGACTATGTGCGTGTGCATTTCTATTGTCCTTGGATCTTAAATTTCACATTAAATATCTATTGCATTTGATTATTGTAACTATTACAATTATAGTATTATTGTTCTTATTTACATCCTGACAGTTTGGACTGTTACCCTCCGAGCTGCCTAGCACCTGTCTGATTCACCCATACTTCCTTATTAGAATATAAAAGCTTATTTATGTATTCATGGATGCATGGCATTTAAATACATTTTCAGGCTCTGTGAAAATATGACAGAAGAAGTATGATCATCACTGATCAGATTTTTTTACCTTCTAGACAGGTTTTACGAAGCTCTGCATTCAGCCCTCCCTGGATGATGGCAAAAAGGTTCTGTTTATCTGGGTTTTTATTGGCTGCTATGCAGCGGTCCAGCCAGCGAATGGATCTGTGCATGGCCTCTTCCACTCGTGGTCCTGTCACAGTACTACTGACCACATCATCCAGCTGCATCATGATATCTGAACCTGGAAGAAAACCACGGGGAAGCTATCTGTTAGCCACAGAGAAAGAGGAAGATTCAAGCATTTGTTTCTCGACATTGATACAAACTATTTCACTACTCAGACCCAGACTGTTCTGTATGCTGATGGACTTCTCTGGACTCAGTAGGATTTCTTTGCCATCATAGGGAGATTTGAACTTGACCCCCTCCTCAGTCACCTCTGACAGTTCAACAAGAGACACCATTTGAAACCCTCCACTGTCCTGTAAGCAGAGAAAAGTGAAACAAAGTTTTCAGCACAACAGCCACGTTTTAACGTTACTTGTATTGAACTCTTTAGAATATATGATTCATTTAGGAAAACTACACTCACAGTTAATAGATTTCTCTTCCAGTTCATGAACCCATGTAAACCATTGGCTTTCTCGATCGATTCGGGCCCCTGTAGACACAAAAGTCGAAATAAAAATATATATTCACTATACAAAAGTTGCCACAAATTCGTATAAAAATAATCAAAGCCCAGCGAAAAACAAAACACTGCTGTTATTGCAGGTTTACCTACCGGTCTCATCCCGAGGTGATATGTGTTCCCAAGACAAATCTGACATCCCAGACCTTCGAGCTGATCCACAGTGATTCCCTTCAGAGTCCCCTGAGTACCGACAGGCATGAAAACCGGGGTGCTAACGGAGCAGTGTGGCAGAATTAGATCACAAGCTCTTGCTTTTGTCACTGGGCATTCAGCAGCAATTCGTAGAGTGAGGGGAGGAACTGCCTTCAGAGCTTTCTTTAATGACATGTTGTTTACTGAAGCACCTGTATCAGTCCCACACTCTACGGTGGCAGCCATGTTGCTGTGAACATGTGACGTGAAACGGATATAATTGATATTCGGAGTGGCCAATTAGAATTCACTTCTTATTCTTCGGGGTTTAACGCCAGTTTGCATTGGAGATCAGTTATTGGCTAAGGGTAAAGAACCAGCCTTTAGATTAGCCAATCAGATTCCTATATCGGTGGATAGGCAGCCGAATCAGCCAGTAGACTACCTAGTTTCTCAGACGATCGGCGGGTCTACATTCACCGGTTTCGATCGGATGTCGTCTTCCCGGACCGGATGGTGTCCGTATAGAGGAAGTTTTGTTTTGCGAGTTTTCCGTCCGTTTCGACTGACTAAGTATTCCGTGTATATGCTTTAAAGGACAAAGTTACACAGATGATATTGATGTGAACAGCATTACCGTTAACTGCCAAAGTGTTCATCGATAACATACAAAACGGACTGATTGAGGCGGTGCAACTCTACACTTCAGAGTAACCCGAGAGCACCTTACTGCTAAGCTAACGTTACCTAGCTAGTCGGTTCGGCTAGCGATAGCTTTGGTCTGTTGAGTTGAAGGGGCTCTCTGAGCTAACGAAGCCATGGGGAACCGGGGCATGGAAGACCTGATTCCCCTGATCAACAAGCTTCAAGACGCTTTCAGCGCCATCGGTCAGAGTTGTAATTTAGACCTTCCTCAGATCGCTGTGGTCGGTGGACAGAGCGCTGGAAAAAGCTCAGTCTTAGAAAATTTTGTTGGCAGGTAAGTGGTTGTGGTTAAGTTAACGTTAACCTTATGTATTATAATTATAGTTGACAAAGTTACTTTAGTCATCTAACGTTAACTGCTTTTGGTTGTACAGTAGGTACTATAGCCTACGTGTGGGAATGCTGTTTGTGGTTAAGCTAAGCTAACATTATCCACCTGTATGTAACGTCAATATTAAGTTAGGTATTCGTTGTAAACCTGCCTTGATGGTGCAGATTGGATGCAGGTTCAACTAATTCACGTAACTTTACGTGGTAAACTAGTTGGCCGGCCTAACAGCTTAATACATATTTTATAAAGTTTTGCGTACACAGGGATTGAGTACAATGATTCTCAATTTTAAGAAGACAATCTTCAGACGATGATGAAAAAGAAAGTAACTTAGTAGTACATTAGTAGTAAGAATAGGACACGCCCTTTTCCAGGAGCACTCCATATTGTCACTTTGATCATTGCCAGTATCTTTCACAATATGTAGTACATGTAAATATCTGCTGTTGCTGGGTTCATCTTTACCCCCTGATGTTTTCGACATAATAAATTAAGACATTTTAAAATGACATCAATTAGTTGGGACTGTGCTTTTTAGTAAGTTGCACTGCATATTTATCTTGCTTTGCCATCTGACTATTATGCCTTAGTCCCTAATTGGAAACTTCCTGGAGTCTGTGACGGTATTTACATGCCTTTAGTAATTGTTGTTTGGGCTGTGGCTCACATCTATTGATTGGAGTTTCAGTGGGACACATGACAGTTTAATTCATTATTTAAATTTTTTTGTTAAAACAGTACATTTATGTGGAGGTACAGTGTTTCAGTGGAGATAAAGCGAGTCCCACCCTTTCTTTGGGCATATGGATTTTTGTAGCTGAAGTTATTGCCAGTGCATTTTATATTCTCATTGTATTTGAACTCAGAGCATACCTTCTCACATCAAAATACAGTAAAAACTTGCATCACTAGCAGACTACTTCCCCTCACATCTTCCTCTTTTGTTGTTGTTGTTTTTGGCAAAAGTGTTAAAATCAAGGAAATAAGATTGTTGTCTCTACATTCTCTGTACTGTGAATGCTAATCTATAGCTCTCCTCGACAGACTGGTCCAGTCAGCATATCAGCTGTGAGCGAGATTACTGTGCAGATATAGCTGCAAAACAAGTTTGTTCTAAAGGAGCTCGTTTAACAGGTTCTACCCCCTTGAGAGAAAGTATATCTGTGTGTGTGTGTGTGTCACACATGTCCACGCAAGCCAGTCGACAGACAAAAGGTAGAATGGCTATTAGGATGGCATTCAGACGGTTCTTTGGTTGTAAACATACATACAGGGTAAAAGCATGTCGTAACAGCTCTCAGCCAGCAACACACATGCAGATTAGACTACCACTCAGTGCACATTAATTCACAGGAGTGGGACTTGTGAGTCAGAGAGCACTTGACACTTGACTTATCAGTTGAAATTAACACAAGAGAGTTCATGGTGACCTCAATTTCCCTGCCTTTGTTGGCCTTTTACTTTCTGTTGATGGGATTACAACACATGTATTTGTTAAAATGTTACACAAACAGTTTGCTGGTATGCTATGGCATACACACGTTTACACCCTTTTATGATGACGTTGCTGATGCATTTAAGTGTTTTCACATGATACAAAGCATCTACTTGTAATGGATGAAGCTACCGTACAGGTGAACTTGAGGGCCAATAAAGTGGAACAGTAGCAGTCAGACTTATAGCCACAGGGTTGAGTCTTACTTCAGCCTATGAGCACTTGGGAGTTTCTACATAACACTATAGCAACAGACACACTCAGGTAAAGATGACTCATTGTTGATCTAAGGGCTTGGTTGAGCTCAGGAGTGGCCAATCCTTGAACTCTATCATGTGTTTTGTCACCTGCCACACAGAGCCATAAGTGCTTAGTATTCTAAAATAATGGATTTGCAAATTATCCATAACAACTGATGTTAACCATGAACCCTAAACTATAATGCTATAAGTTGTTGCGTCACTGTTTTTAAATGGCAAATTTTTTTCCACCATAATCTACATGTCTGCCTTTGCTCGCTGCATTGTCATTGTTATATTCAGCACATCCAGTTTCTGCTTTAAATTACCTTGCAATGAAGTTACAGGCAAAAAAGTGCCAGACCATAAATGGAGTGCCATTCTCTTGCACTGAAATATGGTTGGGTGCTGTTTGTAAATAAACTCATCTAAATGATTGATTCATGACATGATGGCTTTGCTATGGAGCATATAGTTGTGCTACACCATATTTGCCCTGTAGCCGCTGTCTTAGTCCTGTTTTTCAGCCTGGACAGGTCAGATTTGCTACTTGACCCATCATATTGATGTGATTTGGTCCTCTGTTTTCTCAAGTTTGGCTGGCTGGTCTGCATATTTTGTTGGACAGAAACTAATCAATCAGTCTGGCTCAACAGCCTCATGTATATGTGTGTTTCTGTCTTTAGGTCTGAATGTGTGTATGTGCTGTTTTCTTCTTTAGGTTTGCATTAATGCAGACTAGAGGTGCATCAGTGCTATAGCCATGATACTGTCCATCCAGCCAGCTTTACTGGCTGGATTGGCTAAATGAACCAGAAACATCATCATCAGTGTTTTTAGTTATACAGTACTTGTGCTTCTTCTATGACAAGTCAAAATACCCACAGAGAAAAAAGGTCCAGGATGGATATCTTGCAAAAGCATGCACTCATTGTTTACACTAGCTCTAACGTACTACGTGTACACTTGTGGGTTTCTTAGAATTATCTTGAATAACTTGTTAAACACTGACCTCTGAAACAAACAGTTTAGATATCAAAAGAATTTAAAATAGGAGTCATAAAAGTCAACAAGATAATAAAATTGTTTGTAAAGGCGAGAACCAGATGGCAGCAAAGTTGCCAATGCTGAATTACATTTAGTCTAACTTTTAACTGTTATTTTACTGAATAATCTTAATGTGTTATTGAGATTAATATCATAATTAAGGTGATCGTGACTGTTTTTGTAATTTTTTTTTGGCTGTGTTATGATGTCATCATCTCACTAGAGAATAAAGACATCATATCTTTCACTGCAGACTGGCCTGGGTGGAGGCTGTTATCAGATCTGCAGCAAATAGACTACAGAGAAACCAGGAGTTCTCGACATGCTTGAACAATTGTCTGCAGTTTAAGTTACAAGGAAAAAGCTGTTCATCTTTCATTATTAACTATATGTGTCAGCCTTGCTTGCGTGCCACTTGACTTCATAATGGCAGAATGGTTATATAAAGGAATTTGAATAGAAATGCCTGGATGCTTGCGTGTAGTGTTGTACACATCCCTATGTGCAAGAAGTGCAGACAGCAGAGTGGCAGAGAGTAGAGGGATTTTCCACTAAGCAGATGGATTTGGGAACTGCTTGAAGAAGCTTTACTGCCTAGTGATGCCTCTTGGTACCCACAGTGACAGACTGTGGTGTGGGAAAGCCATAATTACATGTTCGTTGCTACACCATGAACCCATGGGATCTGTCCCTCCGAACCACAAACACAGATTTGTGTTTTTCACCCTCATGTGACCGTATACTATAACCTCAGAGTTTCTCACACCAGCTTCCATGTTTGAAAATGAACCCACTGTAGACATGAAGAAAAGGAGGATCAGATGTAGGCTATGGCTCCTCAGAGTTGCTCTGTCTGTTTGCTACAGGCAGAGGCTGTTGAGGCAAGCAGGCAGGGGGAGGGGAGTTAGTGCTCTCTTTCTCCCGCTACCCAGCTCTCTCTTGCTCTTGCTTTCTCTTGTGTTAGATAAAGGGGAGGCTCACAGACTGATGCTCTTTGCTTGGCCATTCATAATGCATGAAATGATACACAATCTGCTGAGCCTCGTCTATCATTTACAGCGCATCAATAATGGAGTCCAGGCCTCTTGCTTCTTTTCAGTATGCCACTGCTGTTTATCCTAGTTCATTCATGCTCTTGCCTTATGTCTTCTCAGAAGGTCACTTTTGAGTTTCTGTGTGTTTCATTTACACTTTATTGTTGCTTTTCTTTATCGCTGTAGCAATTTGTTAAATTTTTAAGGCAATGTTTGTCTGATGTAAATCCAATGAGTCGCTTGTAACTGAAGTGATTCATCAAAACTATAGCAGTTTCTAGAGGAGGTCATTCTTGCTGTGATCTGTGCGCAGCATCCAACAGCCTTTCTCTAAGTCCAGTTTGTTTAGTCTTTCCTTTCCCCAGCCTGTAGTGGCTCTGATCTTGATCTCTAACCCCATCCCTTGTGCCATTCCTCATCCAGGGCTTTCCATACTGTTCACTGCATGCACTAATACCTGCATGCTTCCACATTATGTGCATGACACATGGCACCAGTGCTGAGTGCACCTGTGAATTTTTGCTGATGAAAGGAGCATCCAGAATGTTCCCCGCTGTTAAACCACAGGATCACAACCTATGAACAGCAGGCATTATCCCCCGTGGCAGCTCCTCTTTCCCCCC
>OMLM01009891.1:122551-140614 GCA_900302695.1 Helostoma temminkii | reverse complement strand
CCCCCCCCCGTCCTGTGGCTAACGCATAGCCTCCAGTCTGAAGCCAGCATGCATGCTGGGCGCCACCATAGCTCCCTCAGGCCTGTAGATCTGAGAGGAGAGAGGAAAAGAAGAATGTAGGTTAGTGACATGCTCAGTTCTGCTGGGAATGCTCCAGGACTAGGGCTGGTGATTCCCATCAGATGTAGTTTGTTTGCAGAGCAGCAGAAAGACCTTATGAACTGGGAGGGGAAAGTAGAAGACTGTGCAGTGGAGCCTCATCTGAGGGCTGACTAAGCAACTTTGGCTCATGGTTAAACATTCCTCAGGTTCCTAACAAACAAGTCATCTATGAAAATGCTCCTGTGGTTTCATATGGGTAGTTGTCTACACAGTTGCAGCAATAGCATTTGCCATTGGCCATGTACTGTCATCTCATGCTTTGTGTCTTGTTCAATTAAGAAGCATGATTGAGTCTGAAGTCGGATGTGCATATAGCCAGACAGTGTCAAGTGTCATGCCTGAGTGTATTGTGGTTAAGGTGCTGTCATGGTTGATAGCTCTTGTATTGACACAGCCTGGGTTAACAGAAGTGGCCAGTTGAAACGAGGAACAACAAAAAACTTGACTGTTCAGTAAGATTAACAAATCATTGTGACTGCAATGGGGTAAACCACAATACAGAGTTTAGATAGTCTTTTCCAAACATTTTGCTCTGTAAATCCAGTCAGTCAAACATTGACTTCCTCCTCAGATTGGATTTTTTTAAATCAAATGATCACACTGCATGAAATGTTTGGTAGTGACATATTGATAATAATTTTGTGCTGCTGTAGGTTTCTTTGGACATATACCAAGATGGGCTGTGAATACAAAATGTGTTTACAATGTCCCAAGATTCACATCATATGTTTAGATCTGCATAAACAGAAACTTGTCAAATGAAGCATCTATGCAATAGCATCTATGAATTCTATTCTACAGTGGATTAAAGTCTGCAGTCTGCAAAATGACAGTAAAGTTGAATCTAATCAAATTTAATGCTGTTCTACCACAACAGCAAGTGTGACTGTGCATGAATTGATCTATTGATCTCTAAAGCTCTAATCATGAGAGAAAATGACTTTGTCACATTTGATTTGTCGTGATACAAGCTAGCTGTGTGAAATTGTCCTCTGCCCATCAAATTGCCTGAGGTCATGCTTTGAGAAAAAGAACCTTGAGTATATTGAATCATTGAACAGTCTTTTTGTCTCTATTTCTCTTTACTTGTCCTTCATCTGTCTTTGTTCTTTGGCCCTGTTTTACTCAACTTGTCCACCCATATTTTGATGTTCTTCTTTTCGTCCTTTTTTACCCCTTATAATTTTGGTGATTATTTTTCTTCCCTTGTCTGTCTGTCTCAGGGACTTTCTTCCACGTGGATCAGGCATTGTAACTCGCAGGCCTCTAATTTTGCAGCTGGTCAACAATAAAGCAGGTGAGTAGTCTGTCCTGTGCAAAACCACATCCCTGTGATCTTTCATAGTTGTCTTTCATATGGCCTCTCTGTCACAGTGCCTCAAGCTGGGCAAACCTGCCGTTTGCTATTATAATCTTATTCTCTCTCGTCCCTCATGTCCTCTTTCTTTCCTTGTCTATTTCTTTCCCTCCTCTCCCCTTCCTGTTTATCACTTTGCTCATGTCCATGTAGAATATGCTGAATTCCTGCACTGCAAAGGAAAGAAGTTTGTGGACTTTGATGAAGTGCGGGCCGAAATTGAGGCGGAGACCGACAGGATAACAGGCTCCAATAAAGGCATCTCTCCGATCCCAATTAACCTGAGAGTCTACTCTCCACATGGTAATCAGCATAAGCCTTGTTGTCAATTTCACATGCTTAAATACTTTGTGTGGTTAGGCTTAGCATTTCCTGTTAAGATATACCAGTATATACTCTGCTATCTCCATATCTGTCATCATAAACGTTTGCTTACTCTTAACACATATCTAGCCTTTTAAAATAACTTATCATCTGGTTGTAAATTGATTCTCAGTCAAATTTCAAGAAACTGCACTGTAACTCGGTATGTACTGTTATATTATAGTTACATTCAGAAGTGTAGGGAATGACAGAGTTTTTATGATTTTGCCTTTATACCTCACCAAAATTTTAGCTTTATTTTAAGAGGTTTCACAAAAATATGGCATTTACTATTTAGGAATTACAAACATTTTAAGCAGTGTACCTTCATTTTCAGGGACTTAATTGGCTCCATGTTTTCTGAACATGGTGGTTATATTATCCCTTGCTGTCTACAGTGAGCCTTGTAGGAAGCTTGTAAGATATCAGAAAACGGGATTAATATTATTTGTACCAGTTTGATTGTGGTGAAACATTAAAAAGCTAATGTGTCATTGTCACAGACATTTGTTCATTTTCATGTATCATTTCAGCAGCTATATTATTATCTTATTATTGCTATCCTATGAATTCAAATTCATGTTTTCTTATTTAACACTTAATACAGTCTCGGTGAACATTTGAACTTTTGCAGTAAAATACAAACTAGACTTTAAGGTTAAAAGCTCCTACTCCTGCCACAGGCCCCAATAAGTTAAATTGAGGCTAGTGTTTAATGAAAAGGGAGAAAACTATAGTTATTCCTTATGTTTCTTTAGCTTGCCATGTATTTTAAAATAAAGCATTATTGACCAACATTAAAAAGGTTCCCTGTTTTCTCAGCATGATGATTGCCCTTTCATCGAGAATGTTCTTGACTAATCATTTATATAGATCATCCACAACTACCTGGGTCTTCATATTCAAGTTAATCATGTGTCAAATTAAAAAGGCTATACAATAAAAAAAAAATAATGATGCATATTACCTGATGGTCAATCATATTTTGTGGAAAAATCTCTTTTGTCTATCTCACGCAGTGCTGAACCTGACCCTGATTGACCTTCCGGGGATGACTAAAGTTGCAGTCGGAGACCAGCCAGCAGACATCGAGCACCAGATTAGGGACATGCTGTTGCAGTTCATCACCAAGGAAAGCTGTCTGATATTGGCCGTCACCCCTGGTAACACTGACCTGGCCAACTCAGATGCACTGAAGATTGCCAAGGAGGTGGACCCACAGGGTAACTATGCAGCTTCTAGCAGCTCAGAAGTTAATAGCCAAGCATATAGTCTCAGTATGACATTGTTTTTACACATGGTAACCTAGGGAACTTTTATGAAACATTAAAACATATAAGCTCTGATTTAGTGCATGGCCACTGAAAATTCTTGGCATGGAGTAACGCGTAGTAATGATACAGTCTTCAGAGATGAAATGTGACCCAAATCACAGAAAGTGAAGTAGATAAAAAAAAAATTAATGATTCAGACAGCAAACCTCTCTGTTTGAGAGTGAGAGAGGGTTTTTTGTCTGGTGAACAGTTCTAATCACATCAAGTAGCAACAGTAACGTTAACGTTATATATATTTAATGTATTTTTCCAATGTTTAAAACTGTGAACTTGAAAAAACAAAAAATTAGCACAGGACATTAGTAAAATTAGATTATGTCGGTCTCATGCACCATTTTATTCTCACCTGTGAACAAGAGTCAGAGTTCAAAATCCTTCACTACGGGTAGCAACTTACTTCTGACCAGCAGTGGCAGCAATTGAGTGTTTTTTGCTGGAAACTGCCAGGTGCATGATGAACATTCAAAATCTGGGTATGCCAACATAAACATGGTTGTAAGCCTTCTGCAAGTCCAAAGTCCTGAAACCTCTCCTGTAGCCTTGCAAGAGCAAAGACTCGGTCCACTTTTTCACAACCTATATAGAATCAACACTGTCCTCAAGGGATGTAGGGATGTTGTTAATTTCTCTCTTTTTAGCTGTTTCTGAACCAGGCCTCTGCTAAGAAAAGGTCAAAGATGCTTACATTATTATTATGCATATCGGTCTGTATTATTCTGTAAGACATGTAATAAGAAACAAGATGGTAAGAGGTATTTCAAGTGATTTAGTTCACTTCACTCAACTTCATATTTTTGTGCAGGTCTGCGTACAATTGGTGTTATAACTAAACTGGACCTGATGGATGAAGGGACGGATGCAAAGGAAATTCTTGAAAATAAACTGCTGCCACTCCGTAGAGGTGATGATTATATACACACTGACACATTTATAGGCTTTCATTTCTGCTTTAAAGTGACTAATTTGTTGTTCTGTGCAGGCTACATTGGTGTGGTGAATCGCAGTCAGAAAGACATTGATGGCAAAAAGGACATTCGTGCTGCCCTGGCTGCAGAAAGGAAGTTCTTCCTGTCCCACCCAGCCTACAGACATATGGCAGATCGTATGGGCACACCACATCTACAAAAGGCACTGAACCAGGTGTGCTATCAACTGTCTATTTGTGTTTTTTTTACATTGTGAAATATAATTTTGCCTCTACCACATCATTAGTTTTCCCAGAATTTAGTAATACCTCTTCTTTTTTTTAGCAACTGACCAATCACATCAGAGACACCCTTCCTGGTCTGCGCAGTAAGCTGCAGAGTCAGCTCCTCTCCCTGGAGAAAGAGGTGGAGGAGTACAAGAACTTCCGTCCAGATGACCCAACGCGCAAAACCAAGGCCTTATTGCAGTGGGTGGATCTGAAAATTGCTCCTCAAAATAATACAACATAGATGTAGTGTTCAGGGTGAAGCAACATATGGAAACTGTTAAAGTATCTGAGAGAGAGATTTTCAAGCTAAGCTAAGTCTTAGCAGTGTAAAATAATGTTGGTATGCCAGCATCTATGGTCATCTATTCACATACAGTCACACTTTAAAGTAGGTGGTGCCTCTGAGTTCTGCATAAATATGATTTTAAAATGTGGTCAGATGTTCACTCAAGGAGGGAGGGATTTTAGCCCATTCCTCATTACGGGGATCTTGGTTGGTTTTCTTGCAGTGGACTGGTGGAGTCTAGATGGTTTCTCTGTTGTAGTTCCATTTTGGTGAGCATCAGCAACTCTCCATCTTCAGTAATCTCCTCTGTTTAAGCTGCAACATACATTTTGTGTTGTCAAAATCAGACTTTGATGGTGAAGACCCAGATTTCTCTTCTTAAAATAAGGCAGGGCCTCCGAGGCTCATGCCTAATTGTCGTCCCATTGATTAACCTCTAAATTCCCCGTCACATACATTGAAATCCCTACATACTTTCACATACTTTACCACCAATATGTAAAATTTAAGACAGGATAATTTTTAAAAATAAGACATTTTGGTATCATCTACTTACTCATTTACTTTTCTAAGAAATTAAGTGTAAATAGGAACCGATGTGTTGTGTCTCAGCTGGTCTTGTCCACTTTACAACTACAGCTTTCTGGGCTACATCCACACATTATTTTGATGTTTTGTTTTGTTTTGTTTTTCCTTTTTTTTGTTTTGTTTTTCTGTACAGCTCCCAACTGCTAGGTGGCAGAGCAGACCCAAGCACAAGTTCTCATTTCAAACAAATGGTGGAGCTGTTGCATAGAAGCCTGCAAGACAAACAGCATTGCAGACTTAGCTTAGTATCATTACTACCATCTCATCAAAACAGATGCCACAAATTACACATATCCTGTAGAAGAAGCATTAGTTATTTCCTCTTTAAGATAGTCTTTGCTAAAGTTGCTGACATTGTATTACTAAACACTAATATTTGCACAGGATTTCTTCATCATCATCATGCTGGAATAAGAGGGACATTCTTCTCACTGACCACTTGTTTGTTTTGTACTTGACCCTAGGATGGTGCAGCAGTTTGGTGTAGACTTTGAGAAGCGTATTGAAGGCTCAGGGGATCAGGTGGACACCAGTGAGCTTTCGGGAGGTGCTAAGATCAACCGACTCTTCCATGAACGCTTCCCCTTTGAGCTGGTCAAGGTTAGTACACAAACAAGTTGTGTAGTATTGATTTAGAATTTGGCTTACGAGTCTGTAATAAGATTAAAGTATTCAAAGTAATATTTTCATCTTCTTCCCCCGGTCGACCAGCTTGTGTTTGATGAGAAGGAGCTAAGGCGAGAAATCAGTCATGCAATCAAGAACGTCCATGGTATCAGGCAAGTGACAGAAAATCTCCCCGATTTCCAAAGCAGCCACCCACTGAGCTTAATACACATCTGTTTTCATATAAATTTTTCCTGTACCCACATGCTTTGCTTTCGTGTATTCATTCAAGGCTTTTATTCTTCTATAATTCTAGTTCTTATGATCAAACTTTGCCTTCCATACTGAACTACCAATTCAAAGTGGTGTATTCATAAAGTCATTTCTACTGTACGTAAAATGCCTTTTCTCTATTCTGCTTTCCATCACTTCTTCCAATCCTCTTATCTCCTTACTGAAACACCACCCACTCTTTTTCTGTTTCTGTCTACTGAAACCTTCAGTTATTATAAGCTTTTTGTGCTTTGTGGTATCTTTGACCACTGAATTTTCTGTTGCCATGTGTTCCTAGTTGGTACTCTGCTGTTTGTCACATTTCATTTTTGGATTTGTGTTAAAATACATTGAGACTTGACTGTCTTTGACACTTCATGTGTTCTCACTGTTTTGTGTCTGATAATTTTCTTTCTTTCCCATGATCTGTAACCTCAGATCACTTCAGTCACCTTGTCATTTTTGTGCCCCATGTGTTAACTGTCCCATCTGTCTGCCATTGTGCCTCTGTTTCTCTGTGCATCCTTAGAACGGGACTGTTCACTCCAGACCTGGCGTTTGAGGCCATCGTGAAAAAGCAGATCGTTAAGCTGAAAACACCCTGTCTCAAATGTATCGATATGGTCATTCAGGAGCTCATCAACACAGTCAGGCAGTGCTCCAACAAGGTACTGCAGGTGTCCAGCATCTCCCGACCCAGCCGAGACATAGGGCCGGGGCACCATGGGTGTGCCAGAGTGAATGCTGACACAGAACATTAGTTGACAGTTTTCCTGCAACATCTGGAAAAGTCTCTACTGATCATTTACTTTTTGTGTTAAAAAAAAGAAGTTCTGTGCAGCGCCCTCAGCTCAGCCCAGCCCCGTGAGCCCTGTGTGCAGGCAGTGCTGTCGTGTTGTGGAGTGTTGTGACGGTGACGTGTCGTCATGGAAAAGAGATGTTTCAGGGACTGTCTGAGCATCTCTGGTCTTTTCTGGACAAACTGCAAGTTTCACAGCCCAATTCACATAGCCAGCAAAACACTGGGTGTTCTGTAGGCTGTAATTTGGCCTTTAGGTGATCATCTATCTACATTTGTCTAGCTTTAGAGTAACTGGCTATTCAAGGGTGAGAATGTGAAAAACTTATGGTTTGTCTACCACTACTTGATTTGTGTGTAAACAACTAGAAATAACTAACTGAACAAAAATTTTGTCTGTCTTTATTTCTCCTTTCTCCTTCCTGTCTGTCCTTCCTTTCTCTTTTCGTAATTTCTCCCTATCCCTCTCTCGTTCTCTTACCAAAACCAAATGCAATCTGACCCGGTGAACTTTCAGAACAGGGCTCTTCACCCCTGACCTGGCTTTCGAGGCAATAGTTAAAAAGCAGATCCTCAAACTCAAAGAGCCCAGCCTCAAATGTGTGGACCTTGTGGTGTCTGAGCTCACAGCACTCGTCATGAAGTGTGCCGTTAAGGTAATCAGGGGTGCACTGGCTGGGATGATGCCATGAAAACAGAAGGAATTTCTTACTCTGTAAATGTGTATCTCTGTCATCAAGTACAGTGGTCACCCCAGTTAAGTTATTTTGTACCCATTTGCTTGCCACTGCAACATATACCCATACACATATCCAGTTCTTCTAATGTGTGTGCAGTCCATTCCTACTCCCTTCCACATCTGGAAGTCTCCATGCAATACAGAATGAGTATCAACTCACTTCTGAAATTATAAGCATAACTTAAAATTTCCACCAACCAGCTCCCACATGATGTTTGACTATTATTATCTGTTCATTAAAACATTTTTTGCACTTTCCCATTGCTTCCTCCATCCCCAAGACCCTCCCTGGTCAGTCAGTCTTGGCAGAGCAGAGCCTTACTATGCTCCCTCTCTGGCCCACGTGGCAGACTGGCATTCTGCTGTCTGGTGAACTGTGCAAAGAGAGTGCAAAGAGAGTGGTGTGAGGGGGTACTGAGAGTATACAAATTGCCCTTGTCCTCTGTGGGCACAGTGGCAGTATTTTTGTTTCTATAGCAGTGATTCTCCGGTGCCATCTTGTGGACAGAGGAAGGTGCACTCTATTAAATGATTCAAAATACATCCATCCTTCTTTGTCTCTCAGGTTCAGCTCTGTGTCTCACCTCATCACTTTCCCCTTCTCAATCAGCCTTCACAAATATGAAGTAATATCAAAACTCTACCATCAACCAGAGATGACATTTTCTATATAGTGATGTGTCAAATTTGGAAAAGCACTTTTGGCTTTGTTTGGGTTTGTGTTGTAATATTCTAAAAATGTATGGCTAAGACAGTGGCAAATGTAAAAGCATCCCTGGCTGATTGTAAATGTCTGTTTGTGTGCGTTTGTGTTGGACTGTGGTTGTCTGGATTTGTGTGACACTGAAATGTCACTTGACTGTCTCTTTCCCCTTTCTTTATTTTCTACTTATTCTCATTTCTCACACCTGTCTCTCTGTGATACTTACTGGTAAGTCCTATTAAGCTCAAGCTCACATGTAGTATAGTGTGTATGTGTGTGTCTGTGTTTTTGTCAATTCAGTGCTGCAGTTGTGTATTGTGTTGCTTTTCAGCTCAATTCCTACCCCAGACTGAGAGAGGAGACTGAAAGAATTGTCACCACCCACATCAGAGAAAGAGAAGGGAAGACCAAAGACCAGGTCAGTTGCTAGGATGTTGATTAAATAGATTCGTAACAGCTCAGGTGAGCATTTCATGCTTATCTTTTTGTTATGCAAAAAAAATTAGTTTGTACAATTCACCTGTAGCCCTATGCTAATATTATGTCAAGATGCTACTGGGACAAATTAAAAGCTTAAGTTATTATACAAGTTGAGATAATAAGATAATAGTACATGAGGTGAAGTTGACAAAACACAGTGTTTATATATGCACACTGGACTATGTCTTGAAAATCGTGTCTGGGCTTTGTTTGGAAATGCATTCTCACTTGGGGGACATAGTCTATTTGATTGACACAAAGAAAGACTGTGTATGTTGTTTACAGCACATCAAAGTAGAGCCAAGATACAACAACAGAAATCATAGTTAATATTTGCTATGGTTTCTGGTGCTGTGCTGAGCACACTGAGGGAAAAATAAGGTGATTTTTAGAACTGACTGCAACACATCTCAGAAAAGTTGGTACAGAGGCACTAACATGGAACAGATGGAAGAACATTTAACAACTAATTAGGTTAATTGGCAACAGGTCAGTAACATGATTGGGTATAAAAAGATCATCTAAGAGAGTCAGAGTCTCTCAGAAGTAAAGATGGGCAGAAGTTCACCAAACTGAAAAGATCTACAAACAATTTCAGAATAATGTACCTCAATGTGAAATTGCAGACATTGAATCATCATCTACAGTACATAATATCATCCAAAAATTCAGAGAATATGGAGAAATGTCTGTGTGCAGGGGACAATGCTGAAAAGCAGTATTGGATGCACAGGATCTTCAGGCCCTCAGATGGCACTACATTATTCACGATAAATGATTCTGTGATTGTCATCACTGCATGGGTTCAGGAATACTTCAGTCTGTAAAGACAGTTTGCTATGCCATCCAAAAGGTAGATAAAGCTCTACCATTCAAAGAAGAAGACATATATTAATATGATTCAGAAACTCCTCTTCTCTGAGCCAAAGCTCATTTAAAATGGTTTCTAGAAAGTGGAAAACTGTTCCATTGTCAGACTAATCAAATTTTTTTTTTTTTTTTGGAAAGGGAGCAAAAGTGTCAGTTTATCAGCAGTCTGTCAGCACTCAGTTCAAAGGCCTGCATCTCTAATGATATGGGATTGCATTAGTGCAGCTTGCACATGTGGAGAACAGCACCACTGGTGCTGAAAGATACATCCAGGTTTAGTCAAGTGGTTTTAGATATCATTTTTTTGTGGGTTGTTATTGTTCAGTTAAAAGCATGATATATCAGTAGTGAGACTTTTTATTTTGTGCACTAACTATGAGTTCCTGTTTCTTGTTAAGGTTCTGCTGCTGATTGACATTGAGCTGTCCTACATCAACACCAACCATGAGGACTTCATAGGGTTTGCTAAGTATGTATTTGAGTATCCCTCCCTGCACACTTTGTAGCGCAACCTACAGCTTGTTGACAGTGACCCCAGATTCAACAGAGGTGTTGTAATCGTGGTTTAATGTTGCTTGTTGTTTGAGGGTTTGCGATTTAATAGGCTTACAAAAGAAAACCTTCTTAACTCTCAGTGGTCAATATGTGTGGAACCCACCAGCCATTTCATTAACATCAATATTCATCACCACAACTACTGAATCATGTTGGTAATAATTAGCTTCCTGTTGCATTACTGTGATGTAGCCTGCTAATGAGTCACCTGCATTGTATCATGTCTCCCAGTGGGAGAGGTTGAGGTCTCAGTGATCAAGGCTGCATTTGTTGCACACCTCTCCCCTCTGCATGCAACAGTATTTCTCCCTCTAAACAAAGTCAATCAAACAATGCGTGATTAGGTAACAGATAAACTTCCTGTTTGCTTCAGGCTGTTTGACTGTCACACAAAGAATGCTTATTCTATAAGTGGACAGAGCAGCGCAAATGTTCTACTGCATTCAGTTAGCTGTGGTGCAATGGAAACTCATTTGCACACTGCAATGCACCCGTGGGGGTTTTGTGGTATATTTCTAAGTGGTTTAGATTTCATGGTTGAGTTTACACTGTTCCTAGTGTGGCAGCTACAGTAGCTTGGGTGAGAGGAGTTTGCTCTATGTGGGCCATGTCACTGACTGCGTAACAAAGCAAGCCAGTGTGTGCATGTGTGAAGGTTTGTGCGTAGCCTCTGCATGGCGAGTGCATTGCTGCAATGTATAAGAGGTAAGCCAGGGCTATTTAATGGTTCTCATGACGTCACTTTCAGTCTTGACTACAGAAGGCTGGATGATGGTAGCCCCCCAGGGTACGGCAACAACAGGTGGGCTGACAAAAAGGATGTAGGGTTGTGTGTATAGTATGTGTGTGACAGTTTGACCCTCCACGTTGTCCCAAATCCTTTACAACCCACTCTCATACTTATGTGTGTAGTGGTATAATAACAACTATAACCTTCAAATGCTTTCATTTGCATTTATCAAAAAAAGACAATTGCTTTACATAAATGACTAAAGTCTAATAAACATCTGTACCATAATACTGGATAAACATAGAATTATACTGAAACAGAGGTGCCACATTAATATTTAGTGTGTACTGTAAAAAGACTGTGTTTATAGTTGTATAATCATTATTTGTTTGTCCTGTCCATCTCTGTGTAATGACAGTGCCCAACAGAGAAACATAGCTGCGAACAAGAAGAGGCCTATGCCCAACCAGGTACGTTTCATCACTCAGCTCTGGCCTTTTCACCACTCCCAGATTTAGTCACCATTGACTGATGCCTCCCATTAGCAACCCATTAATCGACAATGTGAATATACCTGACAACTGCAATGATTTCACCCATAGCCAATAATTTGTCTCATCCTATTTAACTGTTAACGACACCAGCTATTTATCCAGTCCCAGTGTCTTCTAATCCTCATATTAATAGAACTGGCTGGTCTTTGTCCACAATGTTGTAAACCTAGCACATCTCATTTTCTGTTTTATTCAGGAAGATATTAAGTTTGTTGACCTGAAATGTGTGTTTGTCAGATCCTGAAACATCTTTGTAATACTGCTAATCAGCTTGCAGTTTCAGTAAGGAGAGATTTAATGAACGTAAACAAACAAGACCCTGCTTCCCTGTTTTCCGTAACAAGCATTTTATTTCATGACGTTTATTAATTTCACTTTTGCATGTGACCCAGGCATGTTGTTCAACAGCAAAGCAACAGTTAATCACAAAAATAATTGATTGTTTTTGTTGCTTTCACATTAACTCATCTTTTGTATTGTAATTCAGAATGTGCATGGACCTTGCACCTGGCAACTGAGCAACAAATATGACATAACCAAACTGTGTTATATATATATATAAGTAATTCTAATTGCATGTAACTCTCTTGCTCTCTCTCTCTTTCTCTCTCTCTGCTTCTGTCTCTCTTTTTCTTGTTATCTCATTTCTTCCTGTTTTTGCTCCATTGACATCTCTCTCTCTCTCTCTCTCTCTCTATCTCTCTATTGTTCTTTCCCTAACATCCTTCCACCTGACACTCTTTTTTTTCTCCCTCTGCTCCTACTTCTCATCTGTCCCTCATCCTTGCTTGGTTGCTTTCTCATTTCTTTTGGCTATGATTTTATACTGCCCCCTTTGCCTTAATTTCCCGTCCACTTCGTATTACTGCAGGGTGAGATTCTGGTAAGTACCCCACAGATTTAAACCACACCCTGCCCCGGGGGGCAGCAGGGGTAAGCCGTGCAGATGAACTGAGGCCATCACATATAGGTCAGCTAATATGGTTAGGGTGAGTGTGGTGAAGTAAAAGGATAAACAGTTGACTCCTGCAAATACAGGAGTTGATGCTTTTTACTGTATTAAGTTGTTCTACCCTTCTGCAGCTTGGCGGACTGGGAGAGGTCCATGAAGAAAAGGTAGAGTCTCTAGACTCATCAGTCCGATATGACTTATCAATTCTAGCATCAGAGCGCAGTTACCAGTAATTTGGAACTGTCTTCACAGTAACACCCAGCACATCTGCTCTTGTAATTCTTGGCTTTATTTAAAGAAGACAGTAATTGTCTTGACTGTGCACACTGGGTTGCTACTAACATTTTTTTCTGCCGAATATTTTAAACAAGATATGAATTGATTTATGCCCACAAAATATTTTTTGTGGCACTTTACAATGTGTGTTCTCTTTTAACGACAACAGTGAGAAAACAGGGAAATCTTCTACCACTGACCATGGATAGCGTCAGTTCTTTTGTCTTAAGGTTAATACCTCTGCTGCTGTCTCATGCATGGTGACTCAAAAGTTTGCCTTGTGAGAATCATCCTAAATGTCACCACAGACAAATGGGGAGGGAGTAGGCAGCGATCTAATCAGCACCACACAAAATATTTTCTTGAAAATTCCTTTTCATTTTTCCATAGTGGGCTTTTATTTTTGATTAAATGCATGTTCAAAAAATGTCCTGCTTTCTTTATTAGCTGATCAAATTTGCCTATTATTTATTCAATATTATTATTTTTTACAGTGAATTCTTCAATGAATCAATCTCTCTACCAAGTAAATCTAATTTTAAGACTGGCACGTTTCATTCTGATTACATTTATTCCCTCGGAGAATCATGAAATGAAATTATTCTTGCATTAGTTATATTTACAGAAATGTATTGAAAACCTTATGACCTCATGACACACAGGCAAGAGTAAAAAGCATCTTGTCTATGACACCCTCACATGTCATTGTTTCCTCTTTGTTAATGTTAACCTGGTTATAACATTTTCAACTGACGTGAATATGTGGGATTTAAAACTTGTCCTCGTTTCTGGGAATTTCCTCCTCGCCAAGGCAAACTACCAGTTTAGCTATGCTCTTGCCTCCTCCTCCCATGTTTATGTTGGCGCTTTTGAACTAATGAACAGTTTTTATTTTCTCCATAACTCACTTCAGTCCTTTGCTGGGTGGAGAGGGGGCTCAAAGGAGAGGTCTAGAAAAGACTTAGAACTAGACATTTCCATGTAGTCTTATTTAATGAGAGCATGCTTTTCATGAATTGCATTGTATTTAAAATGCATGGGCAGAGATATAGCAGCTAAGAGACTGTAAAATGCATGGCACATTTCCTTACAATTTGACCTCTCAGTCTGATGTATTTTCTCCCCCTCTACCTGCCAATTTACATTTTTCTCCTCCCTGTCCCTCAATAAATTCTGCTAACTCTACTAATTAGATACTGGTATTCTTTTGTCCTCTTCTAACACTATCTTTTCATATGATTTCTCTCAAATTTTTACTTAACCATTTATAATCACACCTTGTTTTTTGATCCGAGTCCAGTTAACCTTATTAATCCTGCCGCAGACTGCTTAAGACTAACTTTTATTAACCTGATGATACGAACGTACCACCGTCAAACTTTGGTCTTTGACTCTGTGTAAAGGCTAGCATGGTCCGGACACCATCTGGTCCTATTTGTTGGTTTAAGGATGTAATTTCTGTTCAGTCAAAAGAACAGGGACTGTTTCCCTCTTCAGTATTTTTTAAGCTAAATGTTCTGATGCATTTACTGTAACCATATTGTACACTGTACTTATTACTGTGCATGTACCACTGTCCTGTAGATTCTCCATGGCGTTTACTCAGTAATTTTCACATTTTAATCCATGTGTCCATGTTGTAGTGTAGATCAGATTCAAAACTTTATTCAGAATTAAAACATTTATAGTGAATTATCAGGTAAGCAGGTAAGAGTTTATTAAAATCGGTCACATCCAGTGTTAATGGTGCACCACTAAATGGGACCTTTGAGCGTGATTGATAAAGCTGTCTTCCTCCATCTTCCTGGTACCCTCTCCCTACCACCTGTTTTTTTCCCACCATCTTCTGACTGTGTAGGTGATCAGAAAAGGCTGGTTAACCATCAACATCAGCATCATGAAGGGAGGCTCCAAGGAGTACTGGTTTGTTCTGACTGCTGAGTCCCTGTCCTGGTACAAAGATGAGGAGGTGAGAAGAATTTGTATTCCAGTGGTGCATTTTATTGGACATAGAGGATATGCCTAGCTACTATAATAGGGCTTTACAGTAACATGGGGCATGTATAAGGATGCAGATGCTAAATTTGACACTGTTTGATAAAACTATTTGAAGTTGGTATTTGGTGCCATCACCTTGATGTGTGGCTGGAAGTGTGTGCGTCCCAGCCCAGCCTAACCAATGTGCAGACTACTGTTCAGCTGTAGCCTGATGAACAGGTAGTCTGAACACTGGGCAGGCGGGGGGGTGAGGAGAACTCTGATGGGAGGAAGGACCCCGAGGTCATTGCAGCAGCAGGTCACTACCCTAGGATAGTAGTACAGAGGGCAAAGAGAGCAAACATTACCTCAGTGAAAGAATTGAAAAAGTCAAAGACATTGAAAGGAGAGATATACTGGGACCAGTATAGCAGTAATTTTAAATAAAGCTTAAATCAAATTTCTAACAATACTTTGAACCATTTCACATAAATAAATCTAGACATGGTAGGGCTGTATTCCCTAGGTTATTATGACTACAGCTTCTTTATTTTATCGACTTTTTCATTTGTGTTTAAGCACTTGCTGAATAACATTTGGTACAAGGAACAGTTCAGTTCACTGATGGGTAAAGTTTACATAATCTAAAATCATATACTTTTTCACAGTAAAAATCATACATTTTACATGATCTAAAATCAAATAAATTGTCGTGATCATTTGATTTTAGATTAAATTTTAGTGTACACATAGCATTGCAGTAGCTTTACTCACTGCTTGATCTTCTTTCCAGGGCCTCGGTCATATCCATTCGTCAAGCAAAATAAAAAGATCGCTTAACGATACTACAGCAAACCACTGTTAGACATAAACTCCACTGCACTGGTCTCGCTTTGCCCGAACACCAGCTGAAAACTGTGCGTATTTTTGTCGGTCACTTTTAGCAAAAACGCAAAGAGAAAGAAAGAGAATGAGAGAGGGAGGATGGTGGAGGCAAACTGACGTGGCAGGCGCGCTGAAATGTTCCAGCCGGGATCTGACTTTGGAATTTGCAGGAAATCGTACTGGGTTACGGCAGACGGGTGGGGGGGGCTGGTATGACTGTGTGTGTGTGTAGATGTGTGCAGGTGCTTGTCCATATGAGTACTGCCGTATGTTTCAGTGTTTGCGCCTTTCATATCATCATATCTGTATGGGTGTGAGTTTTTGCGCACACCCAAATCCCATGATATGTTTGTTCAGTTCGTTCAGGTTCATGTGTGTTTGTTTGTCTTTGCACATGCACTTAAGTATTTGTGTGTGTGTGTGTGTGTGTGTGTGTGTGGGGCGGGGGTTGTGTGGAACTGTTAGTGATGTAACTGTTGGGCCTTGGCCACACTTTGTGTTAGTGCAGACGTAAATGCTTCCAGATGTCTCTGCTTAACAGTGAAGGCTGGCACCCCTTCCCCCAAAACTTCATGCTGCTCGTTTTCTCCCCCGCCTCCTCTCCCTCATCGTACATTTCTCCATCTCACCATCTTGGTGGTTGTCCACACAGAGTAAAGACATTCCTTCCTGTCTGCTCATTGGTGAAGTGGTAGAGCTCGAGCTGCTGTTCTGCTTTCTTGTCCATTATCAAAATATAAACAAATGCTCACTTCATTGTGTTACAACCATTCTTGTTATAGGTTCCAGTTTTCTGGGTGCTTTATTTTTATAGTGGGCCTGCTGTAAATACATGTCTTCTGTCACATACTAGGAAAAAGAAAAGAAGTATATGCTTCCGCTGGATAACCTTAAGATCAGAGATGTGGAAAAAGGCTTTATGTCCACAAAGCACGTCTTTGCAATATTCAACACTGAACAAAGGTCAGTTTATGCTGTTAACTCATGTTTTCAGCCTATGCGAAGAAATATCTATGTTATCTTTGTATGTTTCTGTACATACATGTGTACGGAGTAAACTGTAAATTGTTTATCTATACAGGAATGTGTACAAGGATCTTCGCCAAATAGAACTGGCCTGTGAATCTCACGAGGATGTGGACAGCTGGAAAGCATCCTTCCTTAGGGCAGGAGTTTATCCGGAGAAGGACCAGGTATGTAGGTGGTACTTTGTGTTTTTGTGTGCCTGTTTGCACTTTTTTTACTTTTAATGTATTGCAATTGTGACTTCTATTCACAGTAACCACTATATAAAGATATATTTGTAATATATGCATGCATCTTTTTCTCATCAGACTGAGAATGAAGAGGCTGCCCCTGCCGACACCTTCTCTATGGACCCTCAGTTGGAGAGGCAGGTGGAAACCATCCGCAACCTGGTGGACTCGTATATTAGCATAATCAACAAATCTATCAGAGACCTAGTGCCCAAGACCATCATGCACCTCATGATCAACAATGTGAGTCCCCAGCAGCAAAAGTTATCAGCAGCTTAACAATGAAATGTCTCCGACTGAGATAGAGATGATTATCTATGCATTTATGTGCATCCGTCTAGATCATTGTAACTCTTCTTTCACTTGTCTCAGCAAAACATCTCTGGATCACTTGCAAATGGTTCAGAATGCTGATGCTAAGCGTTTTACCAGGTCCTCTAAGAGGCACCAAATCACATCGATCCTTATCTCTTTATGCTGGCTCTATCTTAAATTCAGAATTCAGTTCAAGGTACTTATTAAGGTAATTATTTTCAGAGCCATAAATGGTCGGGTAACTGTGTACATTCGAGATTTGCTACAACCTTATGTCACCAGCAGATCTCTAAGGTCCTCTGATCAGGGTCTGTTGGCTGTTCCTCGTTCCAGACTCAAAACTAAAGGTGCTTTTGAAATTGTGGAAAACTGTGGAATTCTCTCCCATTGGACTTTGATCGGTGAACCCAGTGTTAATTGATGTATATTGACGTCCACCATCTATGTTTTAATAATGTTTGTTTTAGGCAAAGGATTTCATCCACTCAGAGCTGCTGGCCTATCTTTACTCATCTGGAGATCAGAATAGCCTCATGGAGGAGTCAGCAGATCAAGCTCAGAGGAGAGACGAAATGTTGCGCATGTATCATGCACTTAAGGAGTCGCTGAACATTATTGGTGACATAACTGCTAACACCATCTCCACCCCAGTGCCCCCGCCTGTAGATGACACGTGGATTCAAGAAGTCAGGTAAAATAAAGGTTAACTAGCATTTAAATTAGCTGTAGGGTAAATAATGTAGAAACTGGAACATACTGGACAGTATTTAGTAACGCATACAGTACCAGTCAAAGGTTTGGTCACACA
>OMLM01009891.1:55561-113608 GCA_900302695.1 Helostoma temminkii | reverse complement strand
AGTCTGAGATAAGTTTGTCATAACATTATACCTGATATGCTAAAAATGTACTCTGACAAACAAAAAACGGCTATGACAACACTCATAAACACACACACACACACACACACGCATAGTCTATTATTAGGCTGCTGCAGCATGCTGAGAACCACTTTATAAACACACGTTATGTTTGTGATAATGTGATACATATACAGACCATGCATCTATAATTCATTTGCATATCCATATCTATTAGCATTTAGGAAGACATGCACATTTTATTACAACCAAGAATAAAATACAAGTTGAATGACAAATTTAAAATGATATTATGGTTGATAATGGTAGTATGTCATGTTATATAAATATTCCTAAACATATTTGTGGGACCAACATAACAAAAATAGTTTGATGATAATTTAGTAGTTTTAACTCCTGCTTTCTGGGGTGTGTAGCTTCTCTTTTCTGATGGCAAATAATATTTTTTTTACGTGTTGCTCTTGGGCTCTAAAATGCATCCGAAAGTATTATTCACATTTGACCTGGGTGATAAGGAACATTAGTCTGACTACCAGACTCAATGTGGTAGTTTCAGTATTTTTTAAATGCTTGTTACTTACAGCTCTAAACTGATAACAACAAAGCATAAAGGTGAATGTTCTGGATGATGAAATGATAAGTTGTTGAAATTTGAATCAATGCTGGTCTCTATTTGCTGCTGCCAGGCAATGAGACAGGAGCAAAGCAGCAAAGAGCATGTATGCAACAGAGGAAGTGTGAATGGAGAGATTTCAGCTTTGCTGTAACAGTGAAGTGGGAGGGTGTAAAGGCAAGATTAAATGTATTGCACTTGGTCTCCCACTTGTCGCCCTTTAGCTTGAGGCTTTGTAACTGAAATAGTGTCAGGTTCTGTAGCTGCATTAATAGACTTCACATCAATTAAAGTATAATTTCAATATTTACTCTTACTAAGTGCACAAGTACAAGTGCATCTCTGACAGCCTCCTAAGGTGCTTTTGTGATACATCTCAAGATTTCTGTGTGTGTTCTTTGTCTGACTGCTTGTGAGCCATTTGCACTTGAACCAACCACAAATAGGCCCACCCATTTTGCAGCTTTTTTAAAAAGTCTCCGTGCCTCGAGTCTCTGTTTGTCTCTGCAGCCTCTTCTGACAACGTCTAGAGAATATTTCTACACTGATTTCTTTTTTAATCTCAGAAACATCACTGCAGGCATGGCTGACGATGGGTATCCCTCTGTGTATGTAGTGGACAGCCATGTGACCCGGCCCTCAGTTCCACCCAGGCTGAACCAAAGGCCAAAGCGTGCTGGCGTGGCACAGACCCTGCTGTTCCTGCTGGTGAGCATGGCATTGTGTGGCATGGCCATAGAAGCCTGCTTCATCTACCGTCTCTACCAAACTGAATCTGTGAGTATGAGTCTGGACCTGCCTGTTATAACTTTTGCAATTCCATCTCAAAATGTCTTATCAAACAAGTGTCACAGTGCTTTTTTGGTTTCATTACTTTAGCCTTTCAATCTCACTTTCTTCATAAGACCTCATTCAGCCTTTACGCCCTATTCTCACTTTCAGTTTTCTTTTCTTTTCTTCTCTCATTTTTAGCAGTTTTCTATTTTTTCTCTTTTTTTTTTACTGTCGACCCAAAACCCTGGTAAGTATTGGGGAATTTTGGTTTTCTCAGCAACAACTTGACTTTCTTTAAACACTTAAGGCTCATATATTTTGGTATTTATAGGCACAAATTCTTTATTTCATGTAAATAAAATACATATTAGCATACTGAGGTAAAATCTTACCAAATACAAAAATTTGTTAACTTGGAAGATGATGATATATGAAAGATTATGAAAACAGCGTAAGTTGTGTTTAATTTTCAACACCGGATTAATTAAATATACAGTGAGGTGTTAAAAATCAAGGACAGTCACATTTTTTTATGAAGGGGCTGAGACAGTTACTTGCTTCATGGGGGAAATTTCCTACTTCACTTTCCTTCCAAAATGGAACAATTGTACCTTCCACAGGTCAGTTTTCTATATCTTTTCCACAGCATCATGATCAAGTTAATATCTGACTTTTAAAACAGTGAACATCTCTGAGGCATATTAAAGCAACATCTCTACTTTAGAATTTAAAACATTTGCATGTGAAAATCTTGTTTGGGTTTGGTGAAGCAAGAGCATCAGTAAACCAAACCTGCCTCGTGACAGAAACAAAACTGACATTTCAATCAGAGGAATTATGGTTGTCTTTAAAAACTGCTGATGGTAAAATAATTATGCTCTTAAGGGGAAGAGAGTGTAGAAGAGATGGAGAAGTATGTTAAAGTCCAGCCCATTTGTGGAGAACTGACATCTCTTTGGGTCAGGGGTATGTGATGGTGGATGGTCACTGCTTTTACTGTTAGACTGTGACTCAATTTCCTGTCCTCATTTGAAGATCTGTGTGAGGGCAGCAGCCATGGGGTGTGAGGGAAATGTGACATGGCTTTCTTGATCTGACTTCTAAATCATGTTTTAAAAAAGCGGGGGGCTGGTGCAGAACAGGAAGTGGTCTGTTTCTGGTAGCAAGACAGCAATCTACCTATTGCTTTTTACAAGAACTATAGACCTGTCCTAATTTGTTATGCAGAAAGGTCAAACCTTAGAAAACAAAGCTCATAAACACACACGTGCACACACACACGCACTTGTCTCAGTATACTTGTGAGGACACACACTGACATAATTAATTCCCTACCCTCTTAATGCTAACCCTAACCATTACGACTACATGTCTAACCTAAACTCCATCCTAACCAAAACCTAAGTCTAAAACCTAGTCTTAACCTCCGAAAATGCTCTTTAAAACTCCTTTAAACTTGTGATCACCGGCTAAAATGTATTGGTTTTATTGAACAAAATTTGTCCACAGAAGGAAATAAAGACGTGCGCACACATACACGCACAATTAACATGTAAACCTTTTATTTTTGTTGCAGGCCAATTCACCGTCGTCCTCTAAAATGATCGGAGGTATGTGAAATTTTTATTCAAGTGATAAATCTCATGATGTACTTAATCCACATTTAAGATATTATGTCTGGTTCTCACACAGATGAAGATGCCATTCCCACTAAAAAGCCAATTAATGTTCATCCTTCCAAACCAGTTGCACATCTAACAGGTGAGACTAGTGTTAATGTTTCATCCATTAACATAATGTTACCTATATTACTAAGGCAAAATTATAATAAAAATAAATAAATAAACTGTTAAAACTTTAAGCCCTATATTTTTCAAAAAAATAACCAGTCTTATCAATTAATCAATTTTGTCTTGATTATTTCTTTTCAGAAGGATCAGATGTAGTTTACAAACCTTATATCATGACATGGAGCACGAACGCAGACCCTCTCCTATATGAAATGAACTACAAAAATGGAGAACTCATCACTCAGAAAGAGGGCTATTACTATGTCTACTCCAAAGTTAACTTCGTAGATGATCATGTATTTCACCACGCTGTTGAGCTGAAAACCGCACGGTATACTGGAAAAAGTATTACACTTCTCCAGTCCAGGAAATACTCAGAGTCACAATCAATTAAAATACGATCCAACAGTTTCCTAGGTGGAGTCTTTCACCTATACAAAGGTGATGCAATTTTTGTAAAAGTGAGTAATACCTCAAAAATTGTGAGACACAAATCATTTGAGAACATTTTTGGTGCATATATGATCTAAATGTCATATTTACAGTTAGGTCCGGAATAATTTGGTCAAAACAATCAAAATGTGATCAAAGTGTAGACTTACAGCTTTAATTTAAAAGGTGTCACAAAAATAATGGAATTTACCGTTCAGGAATTAGAACCATTTTAAAAAGCCCAGTCCAACAAATAATAGCCACAACATCCTATTTTTTTAACTGGAGTGTGTATTGCACACTTTGTTGAAAAACATAAAGAAAAATTTTAAGAAATTATTTCTAAATGTAAGATTTTTGATGTAATACATTTGATACATCAGAAGTCTATGATAATTATTTAATCAAAAGATTTTTGTGTATCAAATATGATACCATTGGCCTTATAGGGTTAAACAGAGTATCATTAATAAACACCAGTGAGCTCATTCCATTGGCAGCCACACATGCTCATGCCATTACACTGCCTCCATCATGTCTGACACATGACATATTATGTTATTACGTTATGGCATAAGTTCCTGTCCTTCACCCTACTTTTTTCTTTTCATCATTCTGATACAAGTCATTTAAGTCTAATCTTGCTTTCCGGTCCTTGAATGTTTCCAGTGATTTGCACCTTGCTGTAAAACCTCTGTATTTATCTCCTGATTGTAGATGTGTTACACCTGCCTTCTCCAGCGTATTCTTGATTTCTATTGATGCTGTGAAGGTGTTTTTCTTCACCGAGGAAATTATTCTGCGATCGTCCACTTTAGTTGTCTTCCGTGGTCTTCCAGGCCTTTCAATATTGTTGAGCTCACCAGGGCTTTCTTTCTGTTTAAGAATGTAACGAAATGTTAATTTGGTCTAAGGTTTTTGTTATCTATCTCTTGCGATGTTTGTTGTCGGCTGAACAATGGCTTTGTTCACTTGAATTGAAATCAGTCTGGATTTCATAGCTCCAGTCAAACAGCTGCCAAATGCCAAATTATTAATTTGGCACTGATATCAACTCCAGACCTGTTATCTACTTTATTTGTCTTGAAAGGTCAGTTAACTTCTTGTCAGTCAGTTGCCAAAATACTATTGAGCTGCCGAAAATAGAAGTACTCTGCTTAAAATGGCTTTAATTTTTAAATGGTAAGTGCCATATTTTTGTAGCAGCTCTTAAAATGAAACTGTAAGTCTACACTTTTATTTTAAATCCACTGTGATGGTGTATAAAGGACTTAAGTGTATATGTCAGCAATGTTTTTGCATGTAAAAGTATGTCCATGGCCGGAAAGACTGGCAGGTGTGAAAACCTCATAGTGCCTCACAGTGAGACTTACAGGGGGGTTAAAACAATGGCTAAACTGACAGTAAGTAAGAGTAACAAGACCAGCAGCCTCTTACTTGTATAGTTTGCTTATATTTTTTGACAAAATGTTGTGTCACAGATAGATTTAAAGTATAATTTGATTCATTATTCATTTTGTCTTATCCTCATATTGCTACTGCATCGTACTAAAAATGAAAACCATTACAACTGTAAACTTATACATTTCTTTTCATTCTTGCTCTAACACCTTGCACACTATTTATTTATTTTTTTGTTAAAATGATTATATAACTGATTTAATTCTGCTGTATTTATGTACAATAGTATATCAAAAAGAGTGAAATAAACACAAAAATGATTTAAAAGCTTAATTTTGGTGGTCTTCTCAAGCCTCAGGACATTATGTAGCTGGAGAGATTGCAGGTGAAACCATGCTAGCGCCTTTGCTGAGTGGTCTAAGCAGCAGCAAAAATGTTGGCAAGCCAACCGCAAGACACACTGTAGAGAAGGTAATTTTTTACGTGCCACAGTGACACATAAGACACAGTTTCGTTGCGTCAGGTACCTCTAAACAGAGTGTGTGGCTTTAATTTTGGCTTTATGGTGCAGCTGTTATATATGTACTGTACATCTCTTGATGCTGGAGATGAGTATGTGTATTGCGCACAAATCAGGGCGTAATTACAGTAATGCCACAGATGACTATTTTGAAGCCATCAGCATGGTGGCAAACATGCTGACAGGTCCTGTACAAATGAAAAGTCTTATCACTCTTTGAAGTGTTTTTCACATTTTTATCTTTGATGCAGTCACTGTTACACTTTCCCTTCAGCACCGTCTGTTCGAAGAAGCCACTCTTGAAAACACCCACAGACTTGTATATTTGTAAACTCAGGAGGAAGTGGTTGGGGGCTGAATGGGGGGAGGGGGTTGTCAGTAGCAGATTGCCTGACTCACTTTCCAACCCCAGAGCAGGAGAGCAATGACTGGTGAAAATGTAATGTAGCAGGACTGCGTGTGTATGTGTGTGAACGTTTATGTGTATAGGTAGGTGTATAGGCCACGTGAACCACAAATAATTTTTTTCTGGCATGTAAATTTGTTTTGTTCTAATCTGTGAAACACTATGTTAGGTCTGAAGAACAGTCTTTGGCTAAATATGGTCTGAAAACATGAGTAAATACACTATCTCTCACATCATGGGCAGCCTTGATTCAGATATGTAATACAGTCTCCTTGCATTTTCATGAAAACCTCTCATACACATGTGAGTCATTATCTTCCAGCGGTGGCTGACCTGTTAGGTGTGTGAGACTGTAGTAGCAAAAGAGGGGGAGCTGTATCAGCTGTGTGGTTGGGATTCATGCACTTGGTTTTTCTCTCAGCATCAACCTCTGGTCTAGACATGACTTACAGAGAACTTGTGTGGGACGAGAGTGCTGTGTGATCTCATAGTAATTATTCACTCTTCCATAAATGAAAGAAACATTTTCCATTGATAAAGCAACACTGTATAATCAGATATCAAGCTGCTGAGACAATGCCAGTTTGTAAGAAACAAACCGCTATGTGTCACTTTCTCATATGAAGCAACCTGTAGTGCACACATCAACTATTTTATGCAAAGCAAAAGTGAAAGAGGTGGTCATGCTACGTAGCACACAGTCCACAGGTAAATGCTGTCCCCTTGTGTTGGTCTCTAGACTAGGTAGAGAACAGTGGAGTGCTGTCAAAGCACAAAAGCAGTTTGTTCTTGATGAGTTAATATATTACCAAAATACAGGTAAAACATTCAGTGGTTGATGTGTCGTACAAAAATATCTACTCCCACCATCTTTTTAATCCTGGCTGTTCTTTTATTATGTATGACATTTTACTAGTAGTTTCTAGGAGTTACTGAAACACATCAGCATTGCTAAAATAAAACTGAAAACAAACCAAACAAGCCACACACGTCGTCTCAGTGACATTAGGGTGGAAATGATGGAGATGATGAGGGTTTTCAGAGAAGCTTTCTCACATCTTCATGTGGATACACACATGCATGTTTAGGCAGTGGAAACCGAAGACAGGAAGAAACAACCCATGCAGAAGCTTCTAATAAATGACACAGAGTGGGTGGTGTCTGTTATCTGCATTTGAATTCAACATCTTGGACTTCTAATCAAGGTAATCGAAAGCTGTGGTGGCTGCAGCTAATGCAACAAGTGGTGAGAGTTATGGGACTCTGTGGCTCACACTAAGAAAAGAAGAGTTTTCAGATGAAACCTCCGTAACTTGGAAAATGTGTGTCTTGTCAGTGATGACTAATATGATGTTCCAATGACCTTTTGTTTGGTACATCTCTGTTGTTGTAATGTGAAGTCAGCAGATATCTTGTTAGATGTTTGTATAAAGCACAGATTTTTAGTTTTGTCTATGTCAGTGCCTGAAGGGGATATTCTTCGAAAGCATGTGGCAGGGAGGGTCCCACTGTGTCTCCCAATTAGTGACTCATTAGTTGTAGGGTCACATTTTTAACTTATGACCTCTCACTTTCACTTCATGTTTCACTTCCAGGGTCTTCAAAATTACTCACAGTGAAAAGCATTTATTCATCATTGTCATTTAATTTGCTCTGTTTAGCTGAAGGTATCAAAGACATCAAATCTAATAAACAATGTGAAGAATATACAGTTTTTAATTATAGCATTGTTACATTTTTTCATGACATCATTTATGTTGAGTTTTTAAATGCATAATATCACTAATGTACACATGTTGTCAGGGGTGCAAGCAACAACTGAAAATCACCAACAAAACCAAGTATTTCTTTCAACATCTCTTAACAACGAAACTTTCCGCATAAACCACTGTGACTTGTGATTTCTTGTTTCATAATGTGTGATATCTGTAGTAAAGAAGAATCAGAGTTTAGCTCTGTCACGTCATTCCAGTTTTCTAAATATAACTTTAATTTCACTGATGACAATACTATACTCATGTATGAATTGTGATTCTTAATTTTTACATGATTAATAAATAAACAAATTCCATTTTTTCACATCATTACACTATGATTGTGAAATGAAATGGGAATTCCACATTACCGTGTATAAACAAGTATATCTACAATTTTATAGTTTTTTTGTTGTTGTTTTACAGTCATGTTGTCCAGTTTGTATAATTTAAGCTACATATTACTACAACAGTGAATAAAGATAATACTGTACATATATTCCAGTTTGAACAATACATGTATCCTACACAATGACACATGTTACCACAACATCAATATCACTACTATTAGTACACTACTGTTGATGATGTGGTGAACAGCACACCTATATGCATCAAGATGAGATGTTGACCTCTGTACACCACAATTTTTAAAACCACACTGTGGTATTAATATTATTACTGATTGGATTATAGATATTGGTTATTATCTCATCTGTACATTAAATCTTGTTGAATACAATGCGTACCTGTTTATATATTCTAGGTCTAAACAATAAATAAATAAAACATAAATATATAAGTCACACACATCATACATATCAAATGATGAATCAGGAAGTAGCAAATAGGAGCTGTGCAAATAACACAGATTGAATGAAAGAAAATTAGGTTTTCTGCCAATAGATATGGCACTTATAATATATAATAATACATTCCTGCAGTCAATGTAAGAAATAAACAAGGAAATTAAATTAAAAAGTCAAGTAAGATTGGTTATCTACCAGCTTCACTGACTGAAAATGTTCTTCTTGGTGAAAGCTTTTTAAAAAGCAATGAGAACAATCCAATTTTGGTTTTCTGGTGTATGTAATATAAAAGGGGAATCTGCCCAGACCTATGATATACTTTATGTTGTTTCTATAACACTACACGATATTAAAGACTTTGAAAAAAGCTTCCATTAAACGCGACAGCAGATAAACAGAATTGTAGTGATGAGACCAACCTTAGCTTCATCCTGTAAAGTTACTTGCTGGGCAAAATAATTTGACATAGAATCAACGTAAATTCTGTTTGCAGTGAATTTATCTTCTAAATAGAATTTAAAAGTGAGGATGTTACACAGCCTGTGGATAAAAACCCATCTTCAATGTTGAAACAGCATTGTTAGTGATGCTCTGTGAGGCTAATATTATAATGCAAAGGCACATACAGAGGTCTATTTGGTAACAAGCACACTCTATCATCTTTGCACGTGGCAAACGTTGCTGCATGGGTCCAATGAGCTGGAAAGGTGTCCTAGGATATACCAAGGGTTTAGAATACACACATGTATCAGAACTTATGTTTCGACATATAGATTAAATCCAGATGGGTTAGATAGTCAATGTTTGTATTAAGAGTAACACTTTGTGGGTAAACGTTCACCCATAGCTTCCCTCCAGCAGATAGCTCCTCTACCTTGCCAAGCAGGCCTGTGCTGTTTGTGTTTGTGTTAATCCAACCCTGCAGGATAACTTTCTCGTTCCACCACACTTCGACTTTGGGCGGTGTGTGTGAAACATATGAAGACAATGTCACCTGAAGATTTAGGAAGTAGTATCCATCCTTCATTATGGTTAGAAAGCTTTCTTGTTGTGAAATCAGAGCTTCATCTGGATTCCTTGCTGTCCATGTAATATTGTTCCCTTGGACTGTGGGTGACACAAAAGTTGTTATTGCCTGTGTATTTGTTTTCTTAGAACTGTATTCTGTGCTGAGTGGTGATTTCACATGCCAGTTATATTGAAGGTGAAGCCTGAAGGTGCTCTCTAATTAGCGATGAAATTACAACTGAATATATTGTATGTGTTGGCATTAAATTCCCCTCTGAAAAAGACAGACTGGACTGAAAATGACATATTTCCAGTTGCTTGTTTGCCATCATTGTGACCTGTCCTGTGCAAAAATGTTTATAGTCTTTGTCATATTCTGAGTATGGAAATACATAAAATAGGAAAACTTTACCTGCAACAGCCAGAAAGCTAAGCATTTTTCCCAATTGAAGTCCATGCCCGGGTGGGAACTGTTGAATGAGAAGGAGTTATATTAATTTTAAAATACGGTACTAATATTAAAGGTGGTGCCATCATGACTCCCACAGTGACAGAGCAACAACATGGAAGTTATGTAAAAGACAAGTGCTTCCACCTTTAAAGTGAGAACAGAACAGATTACGCACTTCAAACTATCTTCAGAAGGAAAATAAAGGCACCAGTTCAGTTTAGTGGCATTTCCCCGAATGTGGTAATGACGTCATTGTGCTTCCTCCAAGAGGTGAGGAGAGTGGTTAGACTGTCTGACATAAGTTAGTCAGAAATAATGGAAGTACACTGAGAGAGGTCTGCCTGGGTTGCAAAATTTGAGATTTTGGAATGTTGGGATTGCAAAACATAAAAACATAATGCTATATTACTAAAAACTTATTTCACAACACAGTCAGGTCAAAGAATAAGCACACACTCTGAAGCTTTGTTTATCTTACCGAAGGTGTATTGTTTACCTGGGTTTGCTTTTTGCACTCTGGTTCTACAGCGCTAGTGTTCTGAGACTGGAGAAGGAAAAAGAAGCACAAAATATGCTCATAATACATATTACAAGGAGGTTTTTAAAAACAAAGTGCCAGTGAGTTGTTTGACCCAGATGTCTGTAAAAAAATCCACTGCTAAATGCCACTGCTAAATTAAAAAGTTAATCAGAAGCATTCTCCTGCAAAATATTTAAGATAATCTTAATCCTTTTTCTTAGAAACCAGATGTATAGTTTTTTATAGATGATCATTTGCTTTTGTTTTTTTATGTTTTTTAGTATCATATCTTGAAAATGGTTTAATCTAAAAACTCTTTGGAAGTGACAGGGGTCTGTAACCAGCTGCAGACCACAGACAGGAGTTGTATTTGTCACCAGCTGTGCTACTATCCAAACCACAAAAAAGAACAGACACTCTGCTCAGGTGTTTTAAAATTCCAGTGCTGTCATTTATCTTCTTTTCTCTGGTAATTCATTAAAATGTTACGCAGATCTTATAAAGCTACAGTATAACTTTACAGTGTGAAGTAATGACCAAAAGAAACCTTAACAATCTGGAGATACGGTCTAGAATATTTTAAAATGCCTCACCATGCCATGATATTCATTTGTGAAGTACAGGGCGATGAACACAATCTGGATAACAGATAGGATGGTGGTCCAGAACAAGAGGACGTGGGTCAGGGAATGCTGGGTATGATGTGGCATCGTCAGTCTGATGGCAGCGCTCAGAGCAGCCTGAGCCTGGGGATCGCAGGAAGACAGATGACGAGTGTACCGGTCCTGAGTTTCCTCTGCTGTGCACCAAAGCAGCGTATGTGTTTGCTTCCTGAGCTCAGTGAGTGCATGTGAAGAGGACGTTCTAATGTCTGACTATATTCTACCCTGCCCAAAGTATCTATAGAACAAAAATAATTCAAATGGTACTTTCCCCCGTATGTTTCTAAAAGGCAAATACCGTGTACATGTGTCTACATCGTGGGACTGGCCCTATTCTTAAACTCACCACAAGTAACATAAAAAGAAGGAAGAACATTCACTATCATGGAGAGGAGGAAGGAACAAAAAACTTTGAAATAAATTCATTCAAAAATGAATCAGTCAGTTATCCATATACAACTGTATTCACTGGTTGTATATGGATCATTCTTTTAAATAGTATTTTTGAAAATATTTAAAAGTCATGAGATCTTTATGTGCTTATATTAAACATTTTAGAACATAAATTACTATAGAAGTATGATAATGTAGAAATGTAAGAAAGATCACTTACAGGATAATCTATTTAACAACTCAACTTTCAAAATATTTCAAATATTTCAGTTTCAATCTGCTAGATCTTTACAGCATTTTCTCTACATGTTGTTCCTTAAATGTGTAGATAAAGGGCAGATTAGTTCAGAAACAACAACAAATAAGGGTGACATTTTTGGGCATAAGCATATAAGAACCCATTCCAAGAGGAAATGACACAATTACTGTGTAAAAGCCAAAACTGTTGACTTCACATTGGGTTTAAAATTACTTTTATATACATAATTATTAAATATCCAAAATGTGGTCAATAATGTATTTGGAAACCACATTCACCTTGAGTTATCATTTTGTTATTAGGTGTTGCAAAATACCAGAGAACTTGTATGAAACAAAATGTCACAGTCAAATTAGTTGTAGAGCTCACAAAATGTCACAATATGTTGTTTACTATTTGCACTTCTAGAAAATTCCCACCTGCATCTAAGTTTTGTTTGAGGAAAGTAAATGTGGTTTCACTTTCTCCGTGTGTACCTTGCTGGGGGAAAGTTTCATGGCAGCAAAACAGGATGGGCTTTGGTTCAGATATGTGTCATCACACTGAAAAAAAGACTCAAAGACAACACCATACCTGCAGCTGTTTACCAGTAGGACTGGTAATGGTCAAGGAACACAAAACAAACAAAATGCCAGACGTGTTACCTTCTTTTCTGCGTATCAGTTAAATAATGGCAGGCAAGAACATATTATCGGAATGTGATGGGAAAAGCAGAAGAGCGATTGGAGAGTCAGCAGTATCCCATCTTATGCACATTGAAAACATCATGAGAAATCACTAGTTGTGATGATATATGTGATGTAAATGATGAGGGAAATAAATGTGTTTCAAAGATGTTTATAACTTAGTTCTGCATTTTCAGGCTATGTAAAATGCAGAAGTTGGCCCAATGGTATAAATCTGCATGATTCACAGTTTCATTTGAGAAGTCCAGAGGAAAAACAGTGTTACACCATGAAAATGTCTCTGAACAAACATGCTTGGAGTGGGTAAGGATGGTTACTTGTGATAATGGACTAAACAAAAGTGACTCAGAACATCAAAAAGGAATGGAAAATCAGATCAGGATGTCTGAGGGTGATGACGTCACTGTCACTGCAAAACATTCAACAAAACACAGCGATGGTGGAAATTGTCAATAAATTATATGTATTAGGCCAAAACTTGATACCATCTAGCACACGTTGCAGAATTACATGAATCATTGTGATTCCAACCATTTTAGATTTAGATAGATTTTAGTGCTCTTCAATGACTACTGCTGATGTACATTGTGCTCACTTCCTCTATTTGTCTTACCACAAATAATGATTTACAGCCATCTAGTGGAAGTAAGTCAACAATGCATAAATAGTGAGACGTAACATCAAAAAATAGATTGCATTGTTAAACTGTATTCATTACAACAGCCTATGTGTTATTATTATCATCACTCAGCCTACAGTAAATGTAAAACCGTTCTATACTGTGATAAAACATGATAACTTGGAGTGTCACTGTTTAATTTATTAACTCAATGATGGATTCCCCAAAGACAAGCCACAAGTGAAATATGGGTGTTAATGAAGGCATATGGTGACACATTTCTCTAGAAATGTCATTAGTATAAATGCATTTCAAAACTGCAAAGGAGAATGGAAAAAAAAACAACACTTTGAATAAATTACCAGCAGTATATCAACATTAAAGGATACTTTCCTCACTTCTTTTAATTTTACATGTGCCACTTTCTTCTTCTTTTTTCTTTTTTGGGAGGGTTTATGTAAATATTTATGCACATTTACTCCATTTTGAATTAAAAGGGACTAAACACGAGAAATGTGAAAGGATAAAAACAGCACTGCTGTATGGTTTAAACTGTGGAAAAGCTGCAGGAACGTGATGAATATAACATAACTGTGATATAATGAGCATAAAGATTCATTGTGAAATATTATCTGGGAACTCAGTGGTATCAACACAGATTTTTTTACATAAATATAAATTTTTCCTTTAACTTAAATTAAATTTTCAGACCCCTTTATAACTTATAAGCATGAGAAAAACAAAGAAAGTGTTCTGCCATGGAAAATGTAACATTATTTATTGTTTCAGCTCACTGTATTAAGTGAAATCAACTCGACAGCTTACACAGACATATTGAGACACATAATATGTTGTAGTTAAGTTCAGTTTGTGGGTTTATATTAAGGCAATTTGACTTTACTTGACTTGTCAGGGCAGCAAGTGAACAGCAGTTATGAACTTTATGTGGAAATAATGGTGAGAAAAAGATAATAGGAGACAGATCTAAATCCAAGAATATAGATGATAAAACTCTGAACATGGGTAACTCTGGGGAGGGGCACACCTTAAAATGGCAATAAGATAGACAGATGACAAAGAAGAAAACTGAGGTAGGACATCAAATCTCAAATGTATCCTCTTACCATCCTAAACTGTTAAGCCAATTACTAATAATCAAGGACATGGTCTAAAGGGTAGCTGGTAATCAAATTGAGTTATGTGCAGTAAATAACAGCACATCAGAATATATGGTCTCAAAACACTGGGACATTTTAAAAAATACAGCTGTGACTCTGTTTTTACACCAGGTGGCAGGAAACACTGATCACTGAGAAATCCAAAGGTCCATGCAGCCAGTTTATTGATTTATGAAATGTGTGGCCACATACAAATAATAAGCTTTCATTGACTTAAATAATAATTGCTACTCAATTATTAGGTTTTAGCGAAGAACTGCTTTATAGTATCTGTTGTGTTCAGAATGTGTTTTGTATGTCTCACAGTTTCCCTTCTATTCAACTGGCAGACAGTCAAACAGCAGGAGTCAATATTGTGGAAAAGCAGATTGCTTGGCAGTTTTGTATAGGAGCACAGATGGTGCATTAAAATCCAAATAAAGCATGATCTACTTTTCCTGTAGGATGAAACCCCAAATAAATCAGTATGTGTTTACATTAATTGTTACATCAAATGTCAATAATGTGAATGTTAAGGTTGTAGGGTGTGTGCAAACTCGTTAAAATTCCCTTAAGTCTGTGTCAGTTTGTGCAGGAGCAGAATCTGTAGGGAAACGTGGGACGTGGTCACATGGCTGGAGCAGTTTTATGGGACAGGAGACATTTCCGTGGAGAGGACTAGTACAGCTGTCAGGTCAGGTGGATCGAACATGTTGCGAGCTCCAGCTTCATCTTTTACGCGATGATTTTGTTGCTTGTCGTGGAGGTTTAGAGACTCAAGTAAAGCAAAGCGGTTTTTAAAAAAATTGTTTTTGAACAAATGCGATTACTCGATTGTCGGCGCGACAGACAATGTTCAAGAAAGGACTTTGAAATGTAGCATTTGTTCATTCATGGTTGTCTGCTGGCGTGTTAAGGGTTCTGGAGAGCAGGGAGTAGGCTACAACACGCTCCCACTTAGGAGAAGTTGAAGTTTAACTGGGTTGGAGTTTACTCGGATGTTTGTGTTCCCGCTTGTTTCCAAGTAGCTCCCACTTTTGTTTCCCCCTGCATCCTTGTTTTTTGTTATGACAAAGTGTAACCTTACCTCATCCAACGAGTTGGGTCGTCGCCGCAGCTTGCTACTGTCAAACTTTGCGTACCGTCAAGACATGGATGTGTTGAACCGACGGAGGGACTGAAAACTTTGGGAATTATATCACTCACCAGCCAGTTACGACCATCCCGACTAACTTGCAGCTAGTTTTTAAAACAACTTGCCAATAACTATTTCATCTACAGACATGCAGAAGTTAAACTCCACCGGTTCTCACGGCAACACACTGGCCGTGGACCCGGAGCTCCAGCTGCGGTTAGCTGACAGTGGAGGAGTCGGGGACGGGAAGGAAAACGGCGCCGGGAAACATTTTCTCACTCAACCTGAGGAGCAGAGCTCGTTTTGCACCAAGAAGAAGATGCTTGTCGGTTTGGATGTAATATGTCTGTGTGTCGGTAAGAACACGAGTAGACCAGTGTATACATGTATTTGGAATTGTTACAGGTTGGCTTCACGCATCCAACGTAAATGTTATACAACTGGTAACTGTAGAGTTTTGAAAACAAGTCACTTGAACGTGTTGCGTCATCCTATGCGCTTTTAGTTAACGAAGCTGCAAAGCGTTTTTCCAGAAGCCAAATGGGAATAGTTCAAAGGGGCAGAAAAGTTTCAACTCGGGCCCCTCGGTGCACGTGGGGACAGGAGGGAGGGAGGTGGGGGTCCAGCTGGCAGGAGCAGAGTAGTCCCGGGAATTCATCTGTTTCCATGGTAACCCCCGAAGTTCCCGGGAAAAGAACGTGGGAATTGGGATAAAAACATGCCCCGCTCTTGTGTTCTCCTGCTGAAAATGAGCCATCTCTGTGCAATACCCTGCAGGATTACTGATGCCTCACACAAATAATTTAGAGTCCTCAGAAGGCGCATAGACCTTAAAGAAAAAAAGAAAAACAGCCAGAGAATTAGAAACATCACTAACAACATGTGGACAACAACTCACAGGACACTGACATACACATAACAAAGGAGTGGTTAACATTTGTTTCTCTGTAAGCAAGCCTACATAATCGTCCTGTGGATTTAACAAGTGACAAAGGGTGATTCACAGTATTTTGAAATAATGCATCAATCATTTAGTTTTTAACATTTTATTTTTGCAAAAAGACAATTCTCTGCTTTGGGCGCCAGCAGCCACAAATGCAAATATTTTAAATTTACAGTGGAGAAAAGTGAACTTGCGTTTGTTTTGCAAACAATCTTGAGTCAGATGATTTGATTTAGTGTAGAGCTGCATGAATCATTATCCGTGATAACCACAGTTTAAACGTATTGTAATAGCATTACAGTACACGTTCTCTCAGAGATCATCAGTTTATAGTGAAACCAAACTTCCCATCAGCAATTAACATGTCCACATCCATTAGTTACATAATTGTTGTGACCAAAATACAAACCATTAAAATGTTCAATTAAAAAATTACAAACAAGTGACATGGAACTGTTACATTAACATAACAACATGCATCCAAATATTACTGTAATAGCCTAGTACTACAATTTTAATCTGCCAAGAATCTAGTGACTAAAGCTATTAGAAAATTATATGGGAAGGCAAAGTATTTACAACTGAAATGTTGTGGCATAAAGTGCTGACCACATGTGAATATTCCTGTGTGCCAGTGTCCCAGAAATGTGGCCTAGAATTTAAGTAAATGTACTTTACATCCCTGCTCAGTGTAGAGTTTCAGGAATCATCTGAATCTCTGAAAGACTGATGAATCACTTTAGCACCTGCTGTGGTGAATTAACATACTTTGTGAAACAACATAACACAGTTTTATGAGTTTCATGCTCTCACCTCACATGACAGTATTAAGGAAGAGAGCATCAGCATTGTGTGTAAGTGAGTGGTTATTTGGACCGGCAGCAAACCAGAGAGGAGGAACCCGTCTAGGCAGACCAACAGGTCTGAACTTCGTTGGCAGTTAAAGCATAAGAAATAACCCTCGCCAACAAAACAGTGTGAATGCTGTTTGTTTCATTGCTGTATTATTCTTAACCCCTGCAGGTATGCTATTAGCTCTTCACTATGCACAGCTTTGTTCTGTGTTTAGGAAGTGGCTGGCGGACAGTCAGGACAACAGAGGAAATGATCTCTCTCAGTTCTCTTCCTCAGATACACAATGAGCACGTCATTTGCTTTCTCACAAATTGCGTGACTGGGCCCCTTGATGCTTTTTCACTAAGCATCAAACTGGACACAGCTGAACGGAAACACTATATTTGTGTCTGAAATCTCATTTCAAATCTTGTTTTGTATTTCTCCAGTATATTTTCAGTTTTTCATTTTCAACATCGTGTACCATGCATTCATTCATCAATACAAAATTAATTTATACATAGTGGTACACAATAATATATTGTTACACCTATTCTTGTAGTATTAGCGTTTACATACAGTGTAGGTCTTCGCTCTACAGTCATTTTGTTTACCATATATATCATCATACTTCCTCCCACATCATCATGTAGTCGCATGATAATGTGTTTGCACATGTTCTGTAGCATAAAAGAAGGTTTTGTCAGCATATTCACCAGTGGTTACCCTACAATCGAAGAAGTAAACAGGGAACTCACGTGGAGGCAAAAACAAGACTCCAGTCTAAGTTGTTGTCAGGTATGGAGGCATTCAGGAGAATGATTTAAATAAAAAAATAAACCTACATAGATACACTATGCAGTGAAGGAAATATTTCATTCATACTTTTTTTGCCCACTTAATCAAATTTAGCATTTGATAAAATTGCTATTTTTTCATCATCGCTTGCACAACTCTCAAGAGTTTATAGTGTTAATTGTAGCCAAAAAGATATTGTTGAATGGACTATTGTTGTAGATTCATTTAGATTATCATCTGCCTGACTGCATCCCACATGTCTCTGTCATGTTCACCACCGTTTATCAGGCTGCAGCCTGACTCATCTTTGGGTATTTGGCAGCGAGTACCATCATTTATTGGAAAAGAATCGGGCCTTTTATATAGCTAACTGTCATTACTCTGACTAACCCAAGTTTCCTTTAAAAATGCTATCATCACATCCCCCAGATGGTTGACCTGCAAGCACAATTTAATCTGTAAAGAAGCTCTTTCATTACTGTAACTGTGGAATTTAACCCTAAAGCATCCTTATTTATTATATTTTCAGCAGAAGAGGGGTTCACCAATGTTCTGTGCTTTTCACAGCCGTTCAATACGTCTTAGTGTTTACTTCATATTCAAAGTTGTAAAATAAAGATATGGTGTGATGTGATGACATCTGTCTAACAGTGTTATAATTTAGGAATAAGGCACAATGTTTATAGCACTGACATGCACCTAAGAGATGGATTTCTGTGGTTCAACTCAGGGTCAGTATGTTCTTTGTAAGCTGCAGAATGCAAACACCTGAATATTTTTTAGGTGTAAATTAATTTTGATTAATTTGAACACAAGCTTTTACTTGCATGCATTCCTGGTGAGGCTGTAGGGCCATTACTGTTAGAGAGCTGGCTAAACCTGCGCCCTGTGGCTGCATCTAAGATCTAGTGTCCATCCACCCAGAGGCCAGGAGGTACTGAGTGTCTTAACTACCAAGCATGCAGGGACACGCTTCCCAGCTTGCACTGCTGTTTCCCTCCTGCACAGGTGGTCGTTACACTGTCATCACCCCAGTAAAGCCAGTTACTGCCGTCGTTAATTGGGGAATTTGGGTAATTGGTATTATTTAGAAGTGGCAGTTGAAAACCCATTATTAGACTATATGGCTTAGAGAAAAATTGACTGTCAATAGGATTGATCATATTGTTGAGGGTAAATGTGAAACAGTTTCATGCTTATATGAACATGTTTTAATATAGGGTTAAATAATACAGCAAAAAATGGCTCACACTGTTGACATGTTGCATAAATTTCTCTATTCAAAACAAGAAAGTGATACTATTTATTAGTAAAAACAGAACTTGTTCTTGAATACTATTGAAAGAGAAAGCTGAAATCAGTTCATCAGCGTTTGTATTTTTGTTCTAGACATGAAGCAGCATGCCAGGATGAAAGGAGCAGTATGTACATGACTGATCTGAATTTTAAAGGGATCCTTTTTTCCCTCTTCTCTTTTTCTTTTGTATTCAGACAGTCTCTTGGAACTGAAGGTGTTCCAGCAATGTAGTATGGTGTGTGTTTTTGTGTGCATGTGTGTTTTGAGTGCCGGTTTTTGTTAGGTGATTCCTAGTTGTGTTCTTTTGGCAGTGAAAGCTGCAAAGTGAGCGAGACAGCAAGAGGTCAACACGTCACAGCATGCTAGTGCGTAGCAGCCGAGGAATATTAAATTGCCTATACAGTATGTGTGTGCATGCTTATGAGTAAAAGTTTGGGTGTGGGTGTTTATATGTGTCATCGTGACTGCCAACATGAACACCATGCTACAGCTGACGACAGCTGTTGACAATTTTGCCAGTCCTGTTTTGCTGCACAATTTAGGCCTTAATCAAACACACCTCAAATGTATGAAACTAGCTAGTGGCACTCTGTTGCTGGATAGAGACCCATTAAAATGTTTCAGTCAAATCATTAGGTACTGGAAGAAGTGATTTGATTACTCTCCCTTGTTGGTTTATTAATGCATCATTTGACGCACTGCAGTGGCTTAAGAAAACATTAGCAGCACCCTTCCCTAGACAGACTACATTGTAACATTAACTGCACTTTGCTATCTATATGTCTTCCTACACCCATTAGCACACAACACCTAGCTCAGGCCTCAGAAATGTCTCAACTGCCTGTAGGCTGAGGGGCAAGTGAGAGCCTGAATGAGGGAACAGCCCCAGGGAGGCATAGTAAGAGTGAGGCGTGGAAAGACAGAAGGCTTGGAGGATCTACAGTAGGGGTCAGAGGTCAGACCCAGAGGCGCCTGAGGGATCTTATCCACAGTTGTCTGTTTATGTCCTGGTGGGGAAGTAGCACTCAGAGAAGGATAGGAAAGATTTAGACAGCAAATAGCTAATTTACTTTTAATGAGACAGTTGCAGTCTTCTCCTCTGTGACGGTTCCATAAGTGCCCAGAGTGGTCCATAGGTATTAGCCGTAATGAACAAATAAAGATGTGGATAGCACTCTAATCCTCAGTGCTCATTAGTTAGAATGGGTCTGGAGAGGCTTACCATAAAGTATCTACCTGAATCTAAATGCAGTGTGTAGCCCCATCTTAGTATCTGTCAGAACTAATGACTTGTTGTCTTCTGTCTGTCCCCCTTTCAGAAGGCCTAGACATCTCCCCTTGGCGCCATTGCATGCTTACTCATCATCAGGACCATTTTATCATTGTGTCACATTTCACTTCTTCCCTTCCTTCATCCTCTGCTCCACTCTGAAGTTGCTCCAGCTACATGTACCCCTGCAAACCAAAACATGCAGCCAAAACAAAGCAACCCTGCAGCTCTTAACTGTTTCCATACATACAGTATTACCACAATCAGGCTGCTCCATGCCAAACACCTCCCCTACAGTCTAAACCACAACCATGTGTTTTCACATTGCAAGCTCCCACCCCTCATCTCACTATGCACAACCTTACCTGGAAACCACAAAAACCAGCAGAGACCTCTTTTAAAGGCTCCAAGGTACATACCACAGTGGCGGGTCCTTTATGTTCTTGTTGAATCAGACAGGCAGACAGACAGCCCACTTCAGACCTCACCACACATGCCCTGAACTCCAGAGCCAGCCTCCAGGAAGCAGGTCAGTGAAGTGTGTAGAGAACAGAAGCAGCTGTGGGAAGCATGTCTCCACTGGCCAGCTGCAACGTTAACAGTGGAAGAGGCAAGCAAGAGCTCTCCTGGTATGATTGTGAATGTTGAACATGAAGGCAACTGGAACTGTGTTGCTTTGAAAAAACATTGTATTCGAGTTTATGCTCTTTCTCTTGGTCGTTGGGAGGTTGCTGAGTTCAAGATTCAGTTAATATTAAGATTTTGTCTAGCAAGGTACTTTTTTAGTGGGTAACTACTTAAAGAAGATAGTGGTGATGGCTATCAAAGACCCAGAACTGTTATAACTCTCCTTTTGTTCTTCACTGATTTATCTCTTTGTGCTGTCATCAGGGCAGACAAAACAGAGGGTGAACATGGGAAACAAATGGGTGTGTCCCATGTCCCACTTCTCCACAAGGAAGAACAGGGAGAACCACCTTCAAGAACTGTCTCAGAGTACTTTTTAATTGGGTTTGTTATTTATGGTTTCCAATCATAATCATTACCTTGTGTGAATGATCCCATCTTGTGTAAGTGTTAGCTGCCACAGTGTGTGTTTTCCTGGGTGCTCTTCTGTGAGCTTTTAAGGCTGTGCACACAATCTCTTCTCAGACTGGCTTATAAGACAAGCTTTTTTTATGTGTGTCAGGTGAAAGATAAAAGGCTTGGCTTGCAGTAAAGGTACTTGACTGAAATATAATAGTGATTAGATGAAAGGACAGATCATGAGTAGCTTATGGAGTTCAGCTAAAATCATTACTGAAAATGAACAAGCCCACCTAGACCAAGTACAAACTGCTGTTTATGGTAATATTAGGCAGGCCACGACACGGCTTCTTGTAATGTGAAAGATATTCAAGTTACAACACTTCAGTATTCAGTTCACCAGTTTTTCTTCTTTCTGTTTTTTTTTGCAAGTTTGACTTGACGGTAAATAAGCAGCCTGAGTTGTTGGGTAACACTGGCACATGCAAGCCTGTGAGGGGCCCAGCAAGGGTGGACCACCCCTGAAAGGTGCTGCAACAAGTTGGGCTGTAGCCCAGGTTCAGCCCAGTATAAACTGCAGGCCAGATGGGCCTGTGCTGAGAGGTCACTAACTGTCTGTTCTCCAGTTCTATCAAAGGGCAAATGTAGAACACAGCCTGTGCAGTCAAATATTATTGGGTGTGATGACACAGATATCCATTAATGTGACTTAGATATAGCTTTAGGCTGAGTGTCATGTCTATGCGGATGCACAGGATGTTTGACCCACAGCAGCAGCATCCACAGGAGTTTATTTAGGTCTGGGGTAGTGATTGGGCTGTTGGCCTCAATGCATGTGTTTAGATTTACATGCTTCATGTGGTTTGCTGGCTCTAGTGTGGTTTATTTGGTTGGGTTGTGTTTTTTCCCAGGTGCTGGTGGTTCTTTAGTGGTTTGTTGGGTTGTCTGTTAGTCTTTGTGGATTCTGGTTTGGTTTGTTGTGTGGTTTTTATGTTTATGTGAGTGTGTTGAATCTGTATGTGTGTTTGGGGGTATTGTGCTGGTTGAGGCGGGGTCGTGTTTACAGAGCAGGTCCCAGCAGAGCCCAGATTTCTGACCCTCACATTCCAGAACCACCACTAATCGCCTCCGTCTGCTGTTATTCATAAAGAAGCCCTTGCCGCATCTCTCTTGGCTCCATCTTTCCAGTTTTCTCTCATTCCAGTATTACTGCCCTCACCTCCATTTGTCAGTGTTCTAGCTTCCTGGCACTGCATTCAGCCTAGTTTTTAGTTTCTTTATTGATCAGCAGATGTTTAGCAATATGGCAACCACCTGCCCCTTTTGCACACTGCCTTTAATTACTTTCTCCATATATTTTTTATTTTTTGCTTTTGGTTGTTGTTGTTCTCCTCTCACAGTGAGCTCATTCTGGGCTGTGGTCATAGATGTGTAAATTAGAACCAGAGTTTCTCAGAGTGAGGCACATATCCCTTCTGCTCTCATTCCTCCTCTTCTCTTTCCTCCCTCCCTCTCTTCTTTGCCCCTTCTTTCTTTCTGTTCCTTTTGAGTATTTGAAAGCATTCCTTCTCTGAATGTCAGGCCCAGTGAGCAGCACATTTTGGCCTGGATCTGTGAGCCAACCCACTCCTCCGCCTCCTTTTAGGTCCCCTTGTATAGGCCTTCCTGGCCTGGCTCTCTTTTTAGCATGTCTGGGCCAGGTGCAGAGATTTGTTCAGAGCTGCCTGACAGATGTCTCTGGGGTGTTTTTGTATCTTGTTGTGAAAACGTTGTAAAGCATAGAGGTTGACTGCAACATAGTGGCTTAAAATTTGTACAAGATTGTACAGATACTGAATCATTTTGCATGTGGGATCTGGTCGTAAAATACTCTGCATTCTGGCTCAGCACTTCATGGTTTCCATTAGACCTTCGTGTGCATTTAAGACCATCCTTTGAAATGCCCATGTTTCATCTGTTACTTAGTGTTTGGACCTTAATGGAGAATTTGTCCATTACCTCTGTCAATGCTGCAATATTGATTATTGATAGAGGACCGGCCATATTGTGGAATCTCATGAGGACACATAGAAAAGATAAGTTAATGTTACTACATGCTTTAGGAAGTAATTTGGCATAAAAGGAACATCATTTCTATACAATGCAATTTGTTCTAGAATGATAATGACAACACAAGAAACATGCATGTATCAGAAAACTGTCAGTGAACACAACCACAGATTATTATATCATTATTAAAATTACTCACAAAATTAGAATTACAGTTAGTATTGTGTTATTTTGCTTCACCATACTCACTTATCTATCACTCAGCTACCTCTTCTGTCATGCATATACATAAACATGTGCACAAATGACACAAATAGACACAGGGAGGCTTGTCAAACCAGAAGCCTGTGATTTTTGACTGTGTGTTAGATATATTTATAATAGAAAGAATTGCATAATCAAAAAGAAAAAAGATCCACATTCACCAGACCATATTCACCAGACCATATCTCTGCAGGTCTCCACCAACGTATGATACACACAGATAAGGAGATTACAGTAAGGAGATTAAGCATGGTGTACGCATTTTTTTTGAAGGTAGTAGAAAGGAACCAGGAAATCCTCATACAGTATATTTATTTTTAACACTTTCCAATGTTATCTTTATATCTGTAATACTACACCGTTTCAGCTAAAATAAACTAATTAGAATAATTTCAAGCTAATTCTTTTTTGTAATATTACTGTTCCATAAAGATTAAATGTACTGTACCTAACAGCAATATACTCCTCTAGTAACCATGAGGCAACACAGTCTCCATAAATTTCACCATCACAAGTTTTATACAAAGTCCGCACATTTTCTAACAAAAGAGAACATGCACTGCATGTGACCTGTATGTGCCTATATCATTGTCTGACTGAACTGAATTTTTGTAGGTGTGTGTGTGGAGACGCCTGCAGACATGGCAACTGAATGAAATGAGTGAGACACTTGGGAGAGATGAGAGGTGTTTCCTATCTCTCTTTGTCTTTGTTGGCGTCACAGCTTCTGCTATGTTCCTGCAAAGTGTTTCCTCTCCATTTCCCTCCCTCACTTCCTTACTCAGGCCCATTTTAAAATATATGGAAGTGGGCTAGCTTTATCTTTGTTTTGTCTTTCTGTCAGGGCAGCTTGACTTTGACTACATCAACTAATGCACACTTTGGTATACAGGACCATCTTAGTAATCCAGTCGTCATTTGTTTTCTGTGCTGAAAGCAGAATATTGCTGTGATGTATCAGTTGTGGGACATAGTTGGACATAGTTACCTTGTTAATATATTTGTACACTGCCATTTGTGACTCAAAAATTATATTTCGGTTTAATTACATATTTGTGTATGTAAGTTTATAATTGTGTGTTGATTCTTTTGGGCTGATATTGAGTGTGTATCCTGTGCACTACTCAGTCACGTAGTCTGAGAGATTCCCTGGCAGGAGCAGTGTTTTGGCCTGGGTGCGTTCCAGCTAACCAGCAGGCCTCGGATGACAGGGAAAGGCACAGAGGTTAATGATTAGTCCCATGTTCTTGCTGCATTCCAAGGGGTGACAAGAGGACATGGGATAGGGGACAAAGAAATGGAGCATGCTGGGCAGGCATTTACATCTACTGACTATTAGTACTTCAGTACACAAAGCTGTGCAACTCAGCCCTTGTTTGTAGGGGTACAAATGCTATCTGCCTTTTTGTGATCATTAATTTGTTGCACTTCTACCCAGTGAACTTTCACCATCAGGTGGTGAGGTCTGTTTGTTTTAGTGAGCCTTGACTCTCTCTTATCTGATACACAGTTCTTGTAATTAGTGACCAGCCAGGAAATGTAGTAGCAAAAATATTAGTACAATTACTAATGTAAAACCATGGATTAAACTTAAAGTCGCTGCTTTGCAGTGGAACAAAACATCATTGTTAAAATACCTTTTTTTCTTATACTGAGTTTATTGTCTTCTTTTGGCACACTTGCAATGTATGTGTAACATGCTCTCTAATATCTTCCTTCTTCCTCATATTAATTCTTTATTGTCATGCCCATCTCCACGTCTGTGTGTCTATCTATATTGTCTATCACTTTTCCCTCCTTTTCCCTGTCTGCCTCCCTGTGGAGCAGCTATGTGTGGAATGTTTAATCACCTGGGAATCTGGAAATCATGTCACTCTTTAAAAACTCCCCACCTCTTTATGTTATCGTGTCTCCTCTCCTGTCAGGATAGAGCTGTTTTTTGTTAGTGTGTGGTACTATCTGTTTCTCTGGGATCCTTGTTGCATAGACCACATGCTCACAGACATTCATCAAATCATTTTTTTTGTCTGCCTCCCCTCCCCTTTGCTCCCACATATCATTAGCATCCATCCCATTCTTTGCATGTGAGTTGAAGGCAGTGACTCCGTACAGGCGAGGCTTTTTCTGCGGGGACTCAAGCATCACTTATCCCTACGTGGAGAGAGAGGCCATCCCTGATGACCTGCTCATTGCTGGTGGTATAGCCATCACTGGCCTAGCGGTAAGACAGTATTACCTTTCATAAGTAAGTATTAGTGCAGTGAGTTAAACTTATCATCACTTTAATATAATGCAATGGAGCAGGTGTGTTTTAAAAGTAAAACAAACATACTGTCACTTTTGCAGTTTTTGTTCAGTCGTGCACTGTGAGTTATGCTAACCACCTTCTCTTGTCTTCTCAGATCGCATTGGGTGAATGTTACCGTGTGCGATTCCGAGGTGTACACTCGCGGGCTTTTGTACGAAACCGCTATGTGTCGTGCCTGTACAAGGAGTTGGGAAGCTTCCTCTTTGGCTGCTGTGTGGGTCAGTCTCTCACCAATATGGCCAAGCTTAGTGTGGGACGCTTGCGACCTAACTTCCTGTCTATCTGTAATATCACCTATGCATCCATCAACTGCACTCTGGGCAGCTATGTGTCTAACGTCAACTGCAGGCAGCCTAACCAGAAGATAGTGGAGGAGGCAAGGTGTGTGGTGTATGCGCATGAATAGTTCTTCTCAGAAAAGATTTGGTGTGTTTATTGAAGGTGGTGTATGCAATTGCTCCACTTGTGAAGTTAATGTGTAACCTTTAATATCTTTTGTTGGTCCTCTCTTTCAGGAAGTCTTTTTTTTCTGGCCATGCTTCCTTTGCAATGTACACCATGCTCTATCTGGCAGTAAGTCACCTTAACTTTACAGACACACTCACACACATCTGGAATGTGACCTTCACATGCACCTAAGCTTGTATATAATTACGGTATTTGGTACTGTGTTTACAATGTTGGGGGAATATTACTGTTCTCATTTTCATTTCAGTTGTCGCAGAAACGCCAATCTCTAGTGGCTGAAAAGCACTGTGCCACTGTAAACCTGATAATGTGCAAACACACACAGAGACGTGCTGTAAAATTTTGTTTATGCTTGCTCATCTTGAGGAGGAGCAAGGAAAAGGAGAACTCTGAGAATAGATATTAACCAAAGGCATCCTGCTTCAAACTGAAAGAACTGGTGAGGCATATGGGGGTGGGGGGAGTTAGAGAATTAGGAATGTTTTCCATGGGGAACATGAATAGATGAAGAGACTACACAGACAGAGGAGGCCTTGTTGTGGGTCTCATTTAGAAGAAGGGGGGGTGAAGGGATGAAAATGCCTGCTGAGAGATCGGCAGGCTTCTTTCAGCAACAGACACCCTCTAAACCCCTCAGATTCACTATCTCTTCATCTTTCTCATTCTCTTTCAGTCACACTGCACTCCTCAGTAGTCATGGGTGCATTGTGGGAAAGAAATGACAGACTGAGACAAAAGCACATGTTATCCATATAATATTCCCATGTAGTTCCCCTCCCCTTAACCCTTAAATTATAGTTTTAGGTGAGTTAAATATTTTATTTTGTGAAGCTAAAGCAAATTATATGATGATGGTGCTGTGGAGAAAGTCAGAAGAAAATCACTGCCTCCCATGTTTGTACAGAATAGAAATCCAAATGAGAAGAAACTTTTTCCTGACCAGACAAAGATGAGTTGGGGGAGTAAGGGGAATAAAAGACTATACAATTGAAGGGAAGAATTGCTGTGAGAAAAACAAGGGCCTCTGTGTTTCTTACCCCTGTTTTCTTTCCTCACCACATCTTACTCTATTGTTTCTGAACACCCACATCCCAGACACAGACACACAGCCTTTCACGCATGCTTGCTGCTCACTAGTGTTTCATCAGACTGTAGACGCCGTGGAGAATGTGCCAAACCTGTAGCTACATGCCACCCAAACCATGGCCAGCTGCTTGTGTTTAAGGCAGAATGACACCTGCTCTCACGTGGGATAGGAGAGGAAGAGAAGGACCCGGTGAGGCCCACTCTCCCTGCAAGAATGTAGACCATGTGCTTCCTAGTGGTTGATGGGTCCAGACAGACCTCAAGCTACCTTAAGCCCTGCATCTGCATCACGCTCTTTGAACCTATTTTTACAGACATTCTGTATTGTAAGGCTGATGCAGGAGATGACGATGAACAAAAGAAGGAAATGAGGTTTTGATTGTGCTAATGGACTCATGCCAAGCTTTTCTTTCCTCTGCGGGCAACAAACTGAGTCGATGTCCATGTGTCGCCTAAAGGGTTGTGGATCTGTTGAATCATTAAACATAATTATCAGTTTCTGTTTGTGGTGCATACATTACTTCATGAACCAAAATGCATAAATTAACTGATTCTACAAACTCCTTGGTGATTATAACACCAGTATTAAGATAACAACAATCTTTCACTTCTTTTTTGCAGTTCTACCTGCAGGCACGGTTTTCGTGGCGAGGAGCTCGGCTGTTGCGGCCACTAATACAGTTCCTCTTAGTGATGATCGCCATCTACACTGGCCTGACACGAATCTCTGACTACCGTCACCATCCCACTGACGTCCTCACAGGCTTCATCCAAGGAGGGCTCACTGCATACTGGGTGGTATGCTGAAAATTACTGTTGTCCTAATAGTCTTGAGCAACAGTTATCTCTGCCTTTACAGGATTTATTTCTGCTCTCTGTCAACTAAGCTAGCTTAAACAATAGGCTCTAGCCTTCATTTTTCTCACTCTGATCTCTCTTGGTGTTTATAAACAGTGAATGATTGGCAGCCTGTGTGGTCTGTGTATATATCCAAACGTGTTGTGTCTGTGCCTCCAGGCCTTCTACATCTCCTCCATGTTTAAGCCCTGCACCCGTCCAGACCAGTCTCCCACAAGCATGTCCCTGGAGAGTCCACTGTCCAGTCAACAAACTGTCTGTTAGCAGGAGCATGCATTCATTCCAGGAATCGGAAGATAAGAGAAGATGGACTGCAGAAAGACAGGGAGAATGTCAAATAGCAGAGAAGAGAGAAAAACTTTCTTTCTTAAAAACTAGGGAAAGCATTCTGAGAGAAGTATATGATGAAAAGTGATGGAGTACAATCCGATACACTTATAAACATACACTGACAGTAATCAAACAAGGTCACACACATGTTAAACACAAGAAGCACATCTGACTGTGAGTCAAACCCGTCCAGTGAAAAGAACTGCATAGCAATATGACATGATAAGAGTTTTTTTTATGTATAAAAAAATATTAAAATGGTCTATTTTTCAAGAGGATATTTGCAAGCTGCTAATGTTGTCAGACTTGTTTTTGTCTGTAATGGAGGTATTTGGTCAGTGCATTTGGTTAATTTTCAAAGCAAAACTGCTCACTCTTTGGAGAAACAGCAGCCTCCTCTTTGTTTTTAATCCTGTATTGAGCTTGGAAAACATTGCCCAGCAGCTGTGAACTGAGATCATCAGCCATCAGATGTGAAGACAACTCTGTATAAAGTGACAGAACTGGCAGTGACAGGGAACAAGCACTGGCTTTGACTGCTAATGTTTTTTACTTTGAGTGGGCTTGACATGCCACTGCTCTAATCAGACTGCCATGCTTCATTCTAACTTAACAATAATCTGTATATAATCAATGCAAGAAAAACAATGAACAAAACAAACAAACAAAACAGTATTTGTGCTGTAATACAATGTTATCTTAAGTGTTTGAATAACCAAGGCAGTGATGGGGGGGGATATGACCAGGGGACTTTTCTTCCCCTTCACTGCCACTTTTCTGTACTAACCACTTTGACTGTGTCTCAGAGGTGGAGAGTTGACTGAATTTAACCTAACATTTGACCTTTGACCCCGGACCCCATTCTCTGAGCTGCACCTTGATTTATGCCACTCTGACAGGAGAGCCAGTGTGGCTGCGACCCTAGCGGCCCTCCTGCACATCTTTATTAATAGCACTTGAACATTCACCTTCTAATTATAATCAATATTATATATTTTATCACAGGTATCAGTGTTTATTTTTGTTAATGGCAGACTTATACACTATATTTGTTTTCTGGAAATGAAAATTATTCAGATTGAATGTAAATAGCTATTTCATTTTATAAACCACACAGAATTTCAAAAGTATTAGTTCCATTTTTTTGAGAGTTTTTTATGTAAGTGTTTGTATTTACCTTTGTGTTGATCAGGTACGGAAACTTACTATTGTATCTGTTGTAACTACTAGACTGAGCCACAGATATCAGAAAGCTATATTTTTTGTGTTCCCAGTTATTGTTATTTGTTTGTTTTGTCTGTGAATGCCAGTTAGGCAGAAATAACCACTGTACTCAAAAAACCAAACCAATAAAGTGAATGTTGAATGTTTTCAACTTCTTATGTCCTTTATTATTATTTTTAGTGTCAATAAACTGAAAACTAAAGACACACGCATACTTAGTCTCAGTGCCTCAATATATATTTTGTCTTTTGGCTACTCACAAGGAGAATCAGTAATGTAAGCTATTTAGCCATTTGTAATATAGTCAGCCTATGGTACAGCTATGAATTATTTACAAATGGGCTACAAGACTCTGAGGAAAGTTGGGCTGAAGCAAAATGTAAACACTGAAATGATAAGTGATTTAACCTCTTTTGTGTTTGGAAGCTCACACAAAAGTGCTCTAGTTGGTTTCATTACTACAGCTCCCTCTTCCCTTCATAGCCTCGCTTGCACTTCCCCTTCCCAGCTCTCAGTCCTTTTTGAGTGCAGTGGAGCATGATGAGCTGTTTTAGGGGGTCATGCTACCATGGAGATGCTTAGCCAGATACAGGTTGGGGCGTCTGGGGCATTTTCTTTCATTTCTTTTTTCTCCCTCCAATGCACTTCCAGGCAGAGGAAGGAAAATAAAAAACAACTCATAGCAGACAGAGGGGGCAAATGAGGCAGAGAAAGAGGGAGAGAGGGAAGGACGAAGAGCTTCAGTAATGGGTGTGTGCACAACGCTGAAGTAAGGGGGACAGACAAGCATGGAAAGTTGTCCAGTATTAAAGGGAAGGACTAATGGAGCAGTTATTGGGTGTGGGGTGTCAGGATAGGAAGGAATGTGATCGTGGCTTTTAAGCCTGTTTAGTTTCATAATAATGTAACTAAGGAAACACACTTCATTCCTGAGCAACGTATATGCCTGTGCTTGTGTGACAGGTTCTTGTCTGTCTGTGTCTGCCTTACTCCTTGTTATTGTCTTATGTTTAGGTGTGTGTGACTGAGCTCAGCGATACATAGGCTGCTTCACTGAGCCGAGCTTACACACCCTGTCAAACATGACATCTCGTTTACACTGTGACTGCCTCCTCCTCACTAACCCTTTGGCCCTAATGAAAATGGATGGGGGCTGACAACCAGAGGCAGATTCTGCATGTTAAGATCACTGAGGTCCAGGCCCAAGGGCCTCACTATTTATACTATTGTGACTGTGCACACAGTAAGAACAAAAGTCTGACACTGTGGTCATTTAGGGCTATTTGAACTCTTATCTCAACAGGTGAAAGCCATTACCATCCACACTTTGATTGTGAAAGAAAACTAATCTCGTTCTTCCTCATACTTTAGAGAATTCCTTGATAAGATTAAGATTTTTGTGAAATTTGACAGATGCAAAAACTTCAGGGTGGATGCTAAGGAGTCCTGACCCAAGCTAACACATAGATAACTGCGCTGCAGAAAGCACATTGCTCACCTACATATCTCTTCATGTGAAGTAAGGATACATCTATCATACATGTTTTTAGTCTTACACTGATACCATCATAAAGGCTTTTGCAGTCAGCCAAATTTAATTTAATATATTTAGTGGAGATATAAAATATACCTCTTCCCAGTGTCCTCACATAAATGACCTGCATCTTTGTTTACCACCAAGTAAAAACTGCTTAGTGCTGCGAATTGATTGAATTATGAAGAGAAAAAGAACTTTCCCTGTGTATAAAGCTTTTCAGTGTGGGTCTCCAAGGATTTAAAGACGTAGCCTCTGGAACTCAGCTGGCCTGTTATCCAGCTGTAGCCCAATTCTTAATAGAATTAAAAAGGATTAATGGGCTCTTTAGTATGCTCAAGTTCAGGCTTGCACCCCCAGCTCCACTGCTATGCATATTTCTAAATCTCCCATAGTAATGACAGTCAATGAACGCACTGGCCACAGCCATTAGAACTGCATGTGGGCATAGTGTGTTCTGATACAAGTCTGTGAGTCTATGTGAGTCCTTTAATGTGAAATGCATTAGTTTATATGTTCCTGGTTAAATCAGTCATTTTGCTTCCCCTGATTTTTTTTCTCAACTCTTGTGGGATTAGGATCCACTAAGATAGAATTGCTGTCAAATGTGAAAACTTACGTGGGTGATGTTTATGCAAATACTCATGTGCACATCAGTAAATGTATAGCTATCTCATCAAATTCCTGTCACATACATGTAGACTTCATCTTCACATATATGTAGACACAGTACACATGTTTTTTTTTAAATAATTACACTTTTGATTGCTCAGAGCTCCACTGTCTCTGGAAGATGTCCCTTATGTAGCCTAGTACAGCTGATCTACTCCATACAGCTAGTAGAAAAAACATCCACCAGCTACTATTACCACATTTCAAGTGAAGGGTGAAGAGGTGACACAAACAATAGAAGGTTACTTGATAAGAGATGGCGCCATAATGTGTGGTGTGTTTATTTTAGTGTCAAGCTGAATGTTTCAGGGTATGGTGACCTTAGCTACCTGCTAAGCTACATGTAGAGGTAGATCTTCACCATGAAATTCTCAGCCTATGTCAAAGCACCCTTAACTAAACTTACTTATGTGGACTTTCTAGGCACAAAGGTGACAATGTAGGTAGAGATCTGACTCAGAATCCCAGCAAGCAAGTTAGACTTTGACATTCTTCAACTAAACAAGCTTGTATCAGGACCTAGATAAGACACTTTGTCGATAGAGATACCAAACCACTTTGCTTATATTTTCTGTTCTGAAGAATAAGAGAGGTTGTGTGTATGTGTGAGTTTGTGTTTATGTTTTTTATATAACTTGCAGGCTACTGTGGGTAAATTGGAATACAAAAACAAGCTTGTGGAGCTAAAAACAATAGTCAGTAGTTAGAACCTGTGAGGAGTCAGTGATGACTGAAGAGAGGTGGTAGGCCAATCCGGGTGTCCAGGGTCAACATGTTTTTCACAACACACACATTCACGTGAAATCACATCATATGTTATCATTAAAAAAAACAATTGTCAGCTGACAATTAGTCATGTAAATCTCATTGAATGTAAGAGATATATCTTGAGAAAACAATTGACAGTTGATTGTCCCTTACGAAAAAATAAGTATATTCAGGTATAACATTTGTAAACTAAAAATGAGCAAGTATACTTTCAGTATACTTTTTATGTACTTATCAGAGGTAAACTAAAAAGTGGGCAAATTTAGTCCCAAGAAGTATTTAAATAGTATATTAGCAAGTGTACTAAAAGTACATAGACATATACTTACTTTTTCTTACTTACTTTTTCAGGGCATTTTATTAAGAGGTGTTTCTAATAGTTCAGATTTTAAATGTTTCAATCTCAATAGTAAATACACCATAGAATTATCACCTTTCTGACAGTTTCCAAAAAAAAACAACAACTTTGCAACAGTAAAATTTATTGCATTTTAATTGCATTTTATTGCATTATTTTTAATCCAATGAACCAAACAAAGCAAAGTATATGAGTGCATGTCTGGACAACAACAGTGTGTACAACCACTACTAATGTATTTAGGAAATAGAAACTTCAGAGAGATGTTGCTGTATAACTGAGATTTCTGATTCTGTTTGTTGACTACATCACTCTTGTTATTTCACCCTTGTTTCTCTTGTTAGACACAGAGAAACAAGTCAGTGGTGTCAGTACAAAGGTAAAGGTAAAAACCAATGTTGTTGAAACCCCAAACTATGCTTCTTTCTTTATGCTCCTCTGTGTGAATACAGGATTTCCTCTGGGCTTTTGTGCATGTAGGTGTGATGATAGATCAGTGACAATAATTTAATGACTATGCACACTGCAGACACCTGTATCTATTCCTGTAATTCCTAGTTATGAAAAAGACAAACTGGTGTGCATGTACAGATCTGCTAACTTCATTTGCCAATGAGAGATCTTACTTTTAGTGTATCTTACATGATTCTATTTTTTCTGGTGATATTGGGCAACAACATGCATTAAATCATAGACTTTTTACAGTTATTTGGTGTAATTATTCAACAATGTTGGTCTGACAGTTATTACTACTAGTGTTACACCTATGGGTTCAATTATGGCTACATGTGTCCTGTAATTTTGTTTTTCCTTCCCCTTTTTCTTGGTGACAAATGATGACAGGAGTGCAAAAGCAGGTGAAGGAAACATCCTGCTGGAAAATGAAGAATGATGACACTGACATGAGGACAATCCCAGGACTGGAAGTGTCGAGGTGTATACCTGTACAGATATTGAACATCTGTCTTTTGTTAGAGTCAAGTCCAGAACTCAGTAATTTAGTCTAAAAATTTGAAAAATGTTAAAATGCACATTTTTTGTAGTGTGTTCCTGTCCTCATTTCTCCATTTTCCTCTCTCCAGTTTTTCCGGTGATCTCCTCACCAATCTGTAGCACAACCCAACACAAGGCTTTGTTTATTTAACAATAGGGCTCAGCCATCTGTGAACAGCTACAGAAGAGCTGCCTTAACACAACTTGACAGTGATAGACACACAGACTTACCTGACATTTTACAATGCTGCAGCAACTCCCATTTTCAAATCCCCAACCCCAAAACTCACGTCATATCACTCATAGCTGTAGGTGAGACAGCCATGGATTCTGCTGTGAATTACAGGGTGCCGTGTGAAACCTATAAACAAAATGAACCACATGGGTAGTTTGATTTGAAATGCATACTTTCTCATGAGATCACAATCAACATGCATGCCAGTGCTTGTGCATGTACTTGTTTGTACATCAGAACAAACTGTGGCATGTGTGAGTTGAATTGTATTGTTTCTGCGTGTTCATGCTGTGTGTATATTCACGTGTGACACTATAGAAATAGCAGAGGGCACAATATAAAAATCCTGATTGTTTCTGAGGGATTATGCTTCACAATGCAGGGCTTTATCAGAGGGCCTGGAGTGCTGTAACAAGACACGCTTGCCCTGGGATGCCCCAGCCAAATACTGAGACTTACGCCAGCAACGAATCACAGGGGGAAAAGGAATGAAGAGAGTAGAGAGAAGACACACAGGGGAAAAGATTATAGCAAAAGAGAGTAAAGAGCGCATAGAGTGGAAAACAGATGGCAGAGGAAGAAAAGTAGAGTCAGAGTGAAAGTGGGAGAGAAAACTGAAAAGGCAGGAGAGTGAAATATACAGAGAGAGGCAGAAGTTGAACAAGTTTAACTGGAGGCCATGCTTCCAATAGAGAGGTTTGTTTTCTGACAGAGATCCCTCTCAGGAGATTGAGCTGGAAAACAGATTAATAAAGCCTGTCCAAGTTGCTCTATGGTATTGCACAACATGTGCCTCAGTAGGTTGTGAACAAAAACTGCTGTGTATCACACTGTACAATGGTTTATGTCAATGTTTATATATATTATAGCCTAATGTAAATGATACCACATGACAAAGTTTGAATATGTTTTGTATATTTACACACTGATGGATCCTTGGGACGGAGATGGTCTGTCAGGAATTATTTTTCAGATCTCAAAAGTTTGGCTTTGTTGAAGAGAGGTGTTTTGAATGGGTTGTTTTATTTGTTTCCTTTTATAAGCCTTCACAGCAAGATCAAGTTTCTTTGCCAGGCTGGCCAAGCTCTGTAAAGGGCAGCTGTGGGTTTGGAAATGACAGTTAACTGGCGGAGGAAGGGGCTTTTAATACTGTTTGCATAGAGTTAGGAGGTTTAGATAGTTTGGGGGTGTATATGCTTTGTTTACACCATGATTTGATATTATCCCATGATACCTCCACTCCTACCGGCAAAAGTTTATTTAGACTTGCTAATTTACTTTAACTAGCTGTTCGTGTTTTTTGTGCCAAAATGTAACAACGTAGACATAAGATGATTGAATGTTTATGTATAACTGAACAAAACAAAAAGCTGGGTAAAATCCACATGTATGTGATTAGAGTGTACATGCTTCACTGTATGCAAGTTAATATGTCAGTGTGTGCCTGTGTTGGTGTGCTTCCAGTGTTGGCTGTGTAGATACCCCCTCTGAAATCCAACCTGTGCCAGTGGGAATTTCAGGCTTTATACAGAGCCAAGTGGTTCTTTTCTGAACCTGAGGCCTGAGAGATTATGCTTATTACCATTTTGCCTGAAAATCCCCAATGACTTGATAATTTTCCTATAGCCGTGGTTCAATCGTTTTGAAGGTTGGGGTTCATAGAAAATGGCATAATAAAACCAAAATATAGATGCATTCTACAAAGTAAGCCATGTTCACTCTTACAGAGATTGAATAGTGACAGCGATACTGTTTTATTCTTAAAGCTTCACTTTTGGCCCATATGTGCTGTTTCGGTTGTGGTCAGCTTTCTAGCAGATTTATTTTGCAACTGTTGTGGAGCTAAGTGGTCTCAAGCCAAGCAGGGTACTGACTAGCTGGTGCTATTGTTTCAGAGCTACTCAGGATTCTCAGGGTGTTCGCACTTCGCACACCCTGAATTGTGCGCCTATTTTTAAAACTGATATTGTATAGTCAGTTGTAGTAGTTAGTATAGCTGTCATGGAGACTGCACAACACAACATTAGGGTTGCTAATTTATTCCTATTCCTATTCTTGTATGTATTTTGTTCATAAAAAATTTCTAAATACCGGATCCAAAACTGTCTACCTTTCAAACTTAGAGTACTACCCTCATCTACTTGGACAAAGAATGAAGGAATGAGGGGGTGGCTGTGAGATAGGAAGAGAGGTGTTTATCTCTCATCGCTGCTCTTATGCTATTGAGACTAAGGCTCAAAAGCAGCAGAATTGTAATTATTTACCCTAAAAGTCTCTTTGGAATTTACTCCTTTATTTAGACTGTGTATGTGAGTGTGAGCTGTGTGACATGCATCTTCCTATCTTTGTATGTGTTTTCAGGCTGTTCTACATCACTGCTGCTCTCCTGTGTTTATGCGCGGACTCTGTGAGTATGGAGAGAGATGGTATATGTATATACATACATATATGTATGTAAAATGAGGGATGGCATACATATACATACATATATATATATATATATATATATATATGTGTGTGTGTGTGTGTGTACGTATATGTGTATGTAAAATGAAACCATTGGTAGGGCAACAGTTCCAAAATGATTTCCCCTAGGAGAGCTGAACCAAGGCCATTTACTCTCTCACTCCTGCTGGTTGGGATGCTGTTGTCTTTATTCATTAACGATCTTGCCAAGGAGTGATGAAGCGATCAAGGATGATGCAAAGTTAAACTGGTTAGGCCCACCAAATTGGCTAATAAGTAAATCCACTTGGCTTCAATGTCATTTTATCTACACCACATCTTGGCTGATATAATAATTATGTGAAATTAGAAACTTGAGAGGTTGTTTTGGGAGCACATTTATGCTTCTGCCATGTACCGAAGAGACAGAGATAACCAAAAGGGAGGTGGACAGCAACAGAGAAATGGAGGTGGGGAAGTAGATGCAGTTGAAGGGATAGAGAGGGGCCCATATTGAGTGACACAGACTATGGTCTGTGTTTTCTCGGTGGACCAGAGAAGATGCAGTGTAAATGAAGCATGCTGCACCATGACAGCTTTTGCTTTATCTTTGCACCGTGTGTGTGCACGGGAAATAAAGGGAAAGAAAGGTTTCTTTGAGTACTCAAGACTGTTTTCTAATGGCTAGAAAATATTGGGACAACTGCCAACCTGTGTCCATGACCTGTCTATTATTACAGGCAGACATATGCAATGCTGCATGAATAAATTAATGCATCCACTTAAGTGGTAAATACATTCTGCCACAATACAGATTCATAGTGTGATGCTGGATGTTCTGTTTTGAGAGCATGTTGGGACCATAAATTAGTTGCAATATTTGTTGTCTTCTTCTTGATTTAATCCAATCTAGATTGAAATTAAAACTCAGTGATACCCTTGTGTCTATTCTAACAGTAACCTTTTAGTGCGGTGTCTCTGACCCATAGGACAATGGCCTCCCCTTGTGTTTGGTGTGCAAAACTGCAGTTTCTGAAAATATTAAATTAAAACCCAGCTGAAACGACAGGGTCAAAATTAAAATAAAGAACAGCTACCCCTCTCTGAGAAAAATAGAAAGGGATGGGGTCAGTTTATATCAGTAGTATCAGTATCAGTAGTAAACACCATTTACAGAGCATATACAAAAGTTTTTAGACTGTTGTACAAGAAGGAGCAGCAAGAATTATCGAAGAAGAATAATAAGAGAAGAATAAGAAAACAAACATTAACAGCCAAAATCTGCTTTTCTTTTAAAAGCCTGGTCATTTTGACGTGAGTCCAAACTTTTCACTGGTAGTGTATTTAAGCCTCTTTGTAATCACATCCCAGCTTATTCTAACAAATCAACATCAAAATCTGACTGTCGTTTGAGTTTAATTAAAACTAAATTGACATTAACCATAAAAAGAGCTTGGGCCAGGTTCCCTTACCGAAGACTGGGTTACAAAATTGATTAATAACTGCGGATAATTAACTGAGGATCATTTGAGGTGGCGTGGATGAGGTTTGAGTGTTACACTTCTTTTTTCTACGTCCTTGTTCTGTTATTTTCGTGTTGTAAACTTATCAGTGAGGCTCTCTATTTATTCAGAAAAATGACTCTTTACTTGTGTGTTATTGCTAACACGAATACTAGGTAAGAGACGGAACACTGTGTAAATGTATTTTGTTCCTACTCTCCTGATGTTTGGGGTCATTCTCTTCTTCTGGTAATGCCAAGCTGACTGAATCTAATTTCTTTTGCCTGCTTAGGTATTTTGTACGGAACTTACATGTTGTTAACAGGAGAATTTGTTGTCTCACAGAATGCATGCAGAAAAACGCTTCCACACCACTAAAACTCCCAGTGGCTTCATGTTCCTTTAGGAGCGTGTTGCTGGAATTGAGGTTTCTGCTTATTATAATCAGGTATGTTGATTCTTTCAAACGATATTGTAGATACATTAAATATTTTATTATACAAAACATTGTTGACTAAGGCTTTAATGAGAAGAAAATAGAGAAACAAAATAATGGAAAGTAAAAGAGAAAGCGAAAGTATCAGTTTGCTGTTCATGTTGTTTGTTGTCATGTTTTTTATTATTTTTCAACAGACTGTAATTGCTAATGCTTTGCCTGAGAGACAAAATTATCACTCTCTTCTTGAAGTGATAAGCATGGACAATGCTTCAGTTGTTAAAGAGATGATATGATATTCATGATATACAGTCCCCTTCAAAGGTTTATGAATGGCAATATTAATTATTTTATCTTTTTATCTTTTATCTTTTTATCTTTTATCTTTTGATCTTAAACCCAAATGTATTGAGGGTACAGCACTAACAAATCAATTTAACCATGTTATTCCAAAACTTTCAGAAGGGATGTACTGCATGTAATAATACAACAAAAACAACAACAGCAATAACATCTGATCTTTTTACTCTGAACTGAATGGATGAAACCTGATATCAGTGATCTGGCCACATCATGGGGCCTCATCAGTATTTTTTTTGTGTCTGACATGAGTTGTTATTCCAGCGCATCACAGCATTTTGGATGACAATTTTTTCCAAAATAACTAAGATACATTTTTGATTATAACGTGTTGGAATTTTGTTTGATGTTAGTCAGTGTGTCATTTGGTGTGATACTGACCATTGGGATCCTTGTCAGGCTTTGTCTGTGTTGGAAAAGGAAACTGGGTTGAGAGCTATGCAGCTTTGCAACGACAATCACTTATTTAGCTTACAAGCACAGTGTGTGCAACAGTGCTACAGTTTCTGTGTTTTTAAGATGTTGCTGCTCTCACAGAAAGGGCATTTCCCAGGTATAGAAAAAAGAGAGAACAACCTAAGTCAGCCGTAGTTTTCTTTTTCATTTCTACTTGTCTTGTTCATTTTAACGATACTTCTAACTGTGCATGTTCTTAGGCATACATTTTCCTTTTGTTAGTCCAATTGTCAAAAATGTTGAAGTGTGTGTTTTAAAATAGCAATGGGAAGAATCCACTCTGCTTAAAACAACCTTTATTCCATAGTATTTATGCTAGAGCTGATGACAAAACTTAAACCGCAATTCTGACCTGCAACCTGGGCAACAAAAGAATCCAGCCAACCAAAGTGAGTGAGCATAAGCGTTGTTAAATTTTTTTTTACTTTGTTGATTTAGGTGTAATGGTTAATGAAAGAGGTTTCTCAGCAGATATTTGATGCCATTCTTATCAAACATTTGATGGAGACACAACTGATCTTGATGACAGCAGAATATTTAATGATCAAGTCATGAATAGGTAAACATTTGGTACTGGGTGGGCTGCTAATGTCATTATTATCAGTTTTTATTATTACTTTTGTTTATGTTTCAGAAGTCAGAGAAATGACCTGAGAGAAGTAAATAATGGTAATGTAACTAAATTAAGACTTAAAGACTTAAAAATTAAAAATTGTGCATTCTTAGGTGATATTTTTTAAGAAAATATATGTGAACTTAAATCTTTGTATTTCTAATAGGTTAACCAATTTTACCTATCAATCCTGCAAGTTAGGCTTAGGTTGTAATAAAATAAAGTGAAAATAATGCACAAAAATATGCAAACAAGATGCAGCACAACAGCAAAATGGCCTAAACCAGACTCCACAAAAAATCCACAATTAAGCACTACAATTTGATATACAGTGAATTATTGTTCCCCAAATACTGCAATTCTAATGTAAACAAAGTTTCAGCAGCCATGTTTGTGCACATTGATCTGATTGTGATATGACCAGAAGTACTCACTTTGTTCACCTTCTGAATGACAACGATTCTTCTTCAGGGTCAGGAACATAAACAATGGATGCACCCAAGACGATCGTTGACTTGAAGGACAACACCTGCTGTTGGACCAGAAGTGAGATGTCTCTTCCTCTCTGTAATATTGCACTCATAGTGTAACTGCCTCTAAAATCTCTGTTGCTTTCCAGGTCCCATTATACCTGTTACACTTGGCATGTTGCTGATGTTTGGACAGCTGTCAAGGTAACTTTATGAACTTCAGAACTTGTTTGACATCTGAAAGTGAGAATACATCAAACTGTTACTGTGCAGAGGTTCATATCTCTATTCCTTGTTGTTTCTGACACCAGAGCTGTTGCCCAAGGTTCTGACATGACAGGTGAAGCTTTGGTGAACAAGCACGGCTTTGACCCAGACCAGGTCAACAGACATCACTAGTAAGTAGTCTTTCACTATTTGGTCTGTTAAAAAAAATACTTTTTGTTGTTGTTTGTTTGCAGGACATTGACATGGAGTCAAAACCCAAAATGGAGATCTGTAGTATACATAAATATTGAACAAAAACAACAACAACAACAACAATAATAATAGTAATAACAATAACAATAAGAAGGATAATAATAATAATAATTTTAAATACAAAAACATAATGTATTCTCACTGTTAGGATATGGGGTACATAAACTGGCAGCTCCTTTGGATCAAGTCCAGCACTGAAAAAATTATGAATCTTGTCCCAGGAATTTTATATGATTACGAAATCTTTATTTAGATCTTTATGATTTTATACACTGTATCACAGTCATTAATTTGAGTCATTAGATTTAAATGATGAGTTAATACATTGTTGACATGGACAACATAGGTGTCATGGAGATTTGTTAGTGGGAATATTAAGTGCGTGTTACTTGACCAAAGGGTAGGTGGACTGAAAAATGTCAGAAAATGTTCCACATTCAAAGTTGTGAGGGAAAATAATTGCATATTTATTATACATAAATATGTATGTATATGTAATTATATAACTAACACGGCATAGTGTAGCATTTTTATATTTAACAGATGTTGTATATCTTAATTATTTTTTTAAATTACAGTACAGTTGCAGTTAAGGACAAAATAGATAAAAAACAAAATTATTAATTACACCTTAACTCTTCAAAAATGTGTGATAAAAAAATCTGCAATATGAGACATGGGTTGAATAATTACACCTTTTTTTAAAGCCCCCAAAATTCTTAAATGCTCTTTTTAAAAATAGTACATGTAATATTTATATCATCAACAAAATGATGTCTGTCCACTCATTAAAGTATAATCTATAAATGCAGGCAATCAGACAATATTTAATGTAAAATCCCTACAAACCGAAGGGTGGGTCTAGCTGGAGACGTCCTCTGTGGAGTAGCTTTGCAATATGCAAACTGAGAGGTGTTGAATAATTTTGATTCCAACTGTAATATGATACATAGTATGTCTCCGTGTCATGTCTTTTTTTCTTCTGTTTTTGGGTTGTCTTTTTTTATTTATCTGATCAAACATAAGTAAGCCTGGCTTTACTATGATGTTAAAATGTTACTCTGTATTAGTCACACTCCACATTTGATAATTCAAAGATCGAACTGTGTGTCTGTCCTTTTCTTTTATTGATTGCATTGCTTTTGCTTTTTTTTGGTTGTTGTTGTTGTTGTTGCTCAAATAGTAATAGTAAACATCCTTTTAATAATTTTGAAATAAATCATGTACTCCACTTTGAATTTCTCCGGTTATTTTTACCTTGTTTTCTAACTTACTAAAAGAAACACAGCATTTTAAGAACCAACTGTATACCAGAAGAGGGCAGTAAATAGTCACAACAACCCTGTAGAAAGCTAATGTAATAGCACCCCTTATTACATTTAACCAATACAAATAATTTTTCCCTTTATTGCACATTTATTCCAGAGTGTAATAGCTCTGAAATTCCCAAGTGCACCAACATGTCCTATTTTTATGATGAGTCACTGTGGTTGAAAATGCATTTGGTTTAATGAATCAAGGCCACATAATAGTACCTCTGATCACTAGTGTGTGATTCTGTGAAATCAGTGTGTGTGTTAGGTTGATCACAAAATGTTCTAGTATAGGGCTCTGATATATTACACAAGTTAAAGAGATAGCAATTAAATCATTACTTGGTAAGTTGTTAAGTGCTGTAATGTAATATACCAACCCTGCGACTTGATGTATGGCAATTACAATAACACTCAAACATACAGTTTCAGTCTGTATTTAATACAACTCTTTTCACTTGAGCTCTGTTGAGAGTTCCTGTGAGTCTTGGTTTGTCAATGTCTGATTCTATTTTAAGCTTCCCTAAATGTGCAGTGACCTTGAAAGTGCCCCTTTTTTTTACCTCCCAGATGGACTGAGTGCCAGGAAGTGAGTGTGTCAGGGCTTAGAGGCTTTGTTGCTCATGTTTGGTATGCCAGTCTGTGAAAGTGTTACTGTAGTGCCGGTAAAAAGAGGGTGATTGAATGATGAGAGCCTCAGAGCCACCCCTCTCAGGGAGCTTCAGTGAAAGGACACAAACGTGGCATAGGCTGCGTAGACGTGTGTACGGGTACCTGCAGAGCATCACATGATATCGTATATGTGCAGAGCGACATGGAAAAAACAGGTAGATAAGAGTAAACGTTACAGGCTATCATCTCAGAAGAATACTGTGCTTTGATGCAAATTGTAATTAGAAATTGGCTGATTAGTTACCGATCACACTCTGGATTATGAGCTGTCAACGAAACAAAACTCAGTGGGAGTGTACTAAAGGTCGTCTACTATTGTGTGCTGCTCTGGCTTAACATACAGCTGCAAGCAAACAGTTCTGCATTCAGAAATCAGTAAGCTGTACTCACACTGCAGTTATTAAAAGATTACATCAGGGATCACACCACACTGTATGATTAATTAACCTTGACTGATGCTTTGTAAAGCTGAATCTAGCTGAGCAAGTATGCCCACAGGTCTGCATGTACATACACATACTGTACACATGAGACAGTTGATAGCATCACTGCAGCTGGTCTCCCTAATACTGACTCAGGGTTACTGTAGTGAAACAAAGCTTTGCTTTCTCCAGATTAGTATGGGACCATCCTCTCATCCTCACTGGTGTGTATAGCTCTTAGTAATCCTTGTCCAAACACAAGGGTGGTGGGACTCTGGGTTTTGTGCCCTAAATTGACAGCTTGCTTTTTCCCACATCTCTTTGATCACTTTGTGTAGTGTGCTTTGGACACAGACCAGTGTTTGACAGAATCATCATTCCAGCCACCAGGTCAAATCTGCATATGCATACAGTGTGTAGTTCAAAGGAGAGCTGACTCAGGAAGGGGCTGGGTTGCTTGGCTCCTGTCTGCCAGCTTCCCATGGTACATAGATGAGCAGCACAAAGCTGTCATAACCTGCAAGACAGCCCATGTATAAAACATTACTGCTGCATTTGATCTTAATGATGTCTTTTCATTTCTAGTTTAAGTCATGAGTAAGTACACTGAAGTGTATATGCATATGATGATGAAGAAGATCTGTTCAGGGTTTATCACACTGGCAAAACTACAATAACACCAGCTGTACATTATACTTCCATCATAATTATACACATGTATACGTATAAATGTTAATTATTACACTATGATATCAATGTACAACCAGACACACAAACATACTTGAGCCTCTTTAATATGTTACCAGAGAAATCCTGAAGCATAAAATAGTGTATATTTTCAATAGTTTTTTTATTAATATGTGCTGATACAAGGTCGCTCTGACCTGTGATGATGCAAACACTCACAGAAAACCATCCCCTTTGGCCCAGACAGCTGTCAAAGCAATGAGTGTGAGAAGAATCAAATAAAACAAATGGACACCCATTCCTCAACATAAAGAGAAAGTAGCAACAGAATCAAAGTGTTATATGACCCTCAGTTTACAAATGTATCAGTGGTACATGGTAAATTATCTATTTCATAGAAAAATCACAGAAAGCTCTGTAAATGATGCTTAATGTAGAGTCCCACATGGCACAATGTCAGTATTCATTTTTCTACCAACACCTACAGCCAGCGATATAAAACTGCAATCACCCTATAATATATTCTCATAAATTTAAGCCTTTTGGGGATGTCCAATACTGATCAGGTTCTGTACTGTACTGAGCTCATTAATACAGCTGAAAATGTTCAATTCACACCTGCTGTAACCAGATATTCTTCTGATAAAGACACAAAGCATAATATGGTTGAGTTTTTCTCGAAAACCCAAACACGATTATGGGATGGAAATCACTACAGCCATTGATAAACACCTGCAGGCACAGTTTAAGCTTAGCTTCTCCCCACTCTCAGAGACAGTGCACCCAGTGGAGGAAGAAGAAGAAATAGAAAAATCATGCATACAGATTACAGATTCAGCCTGCTGCTGCTTTATATGGATGGATGTTATCATGTAAACAGCAGATCCATGTCTTTTCCCCTTCAGTGTATAAAACTACCTAACCTGACATACACAAGTGTATATGTCTGTGTATCAAAGGATAGATTGGTTTTGGTGTCAGACCTTAAGGTCTCTACGTAGAACAAGCCTCACAATTTTAACATCTGGAGAACCTGATCTGACCCAAATGCCACTCTGCTGTTGGTCCCACCATGAGCATCAAAGATGGCCACAGGCCTGAATAGTTGGCACAGCTGCCCATACATATTCAACACAAAAGAGAAACAACACAATGCTCATCACTGGGTTTATGTCATACCCATATATATGCTTAAAACGTATCTTACTGTATAGTAGTCATGTGGACATTTAACAAGAGACCAGTAACAAAATAGTACTACTTTATCATTGTTTACATTTACTTTAAAAAAATCTCTATAGGAAAATCCTGTCGCATATTTGAGCACTCTAAAAATCCTGCTTTGATCGTCTAATGCGGCAGTGGATTCATTTTCACATTTTTTTAAGGAAGCATCCATTGGACTAAACAATCACATCACGTTTCTTTCTCTACAGACAGATGGACTTTACTCTGTGAGTGAAATTGAGATCTACCATGCCAGCCTGATCAATTTAAATCCCAAAGTGATAACCTCTGGAAACCACCAACAGAAAGCTGGTGAACACAAAACAAAAGATCCATGTCTTTATCTCCAGATCCAACCCTGCACAGCCTCACTGCAAACCTCCTCACCATCCAGCCTCCCTCTTTCACTGCCCGTAGCTATGAATTTGTGACATCTGTGACATCTCTGCTGATGTCTCTGCTCTGTCTCCGCTTGGCCATTCATGGGAGATATAATGACGGACAGGCTGTAGGCCTACTGAGACCTCTGCTGTCTAAACAATATCTTACTCTCCACTGACAGTAAGCGGCAGGGGTGAGACAATTCTGTGTCAAAGGTGTGTCATGTCTTAAAAAACTTCCTATCTAACCACTGAAGCACACACATCAAGCTTACCATGGCATTGAATAGGAAATGCATTAAACATTTGTAAACAGAGACAGAAAAGAGAGGGGGTAGGAGAGTGACAGCAAGTCCACTGCAGTGAATTAGCATCCACTGTGTTATTAGTTTAATCAGAGGTTTAGAGGGCTTTGAACAGTGGAGAAACTCCCATCGTGCAAGTCTCCGTCCAACAGCGTGGGCTGTGGACTTTCTACTGTATAATCATTACCATTTACCACAGTACAGTGTTCCACTGTTTATTAAGATATTAATCTGGGATAAACAAAGCTTTTGACAAAACAAATTAACACCATGAAAAAAGTGCTGCACTAATGGAGTCCATTGAGATTGATATTAAAATGTGAATGAGATGGAGGGAGAGGGAGAAAAAGAAAAGAAGATGGTAGGTCCTGGAAAAAAAGAGAAGCAGGCCCAAGATGACGCACATTCCTCTCCTCATGGGGAGTGTCTGTCTAAACAGTGTTTCTCCCTGGGGCAGGTCCCAGCTGAGCACTAGAGCTCAGCATCAGCACATTATGTCAAATGCAATCAAAGAGGGATGAAGTTAATGATGATGGTGATGAGAATGATGAGGATAAAGATGATTGTGACTGTCTTGTGTTTCCCATTAACACTTCCACCCTGAAGTAAATTATTTTAACTTCTGTCCTGCTTGTTAAAATACATTCAGTTGTCCTCAGTTAAACAGTGAGTGCTGCCTCGGTACAGTGCCCCAGCACTGAGCCATAGATCAGCACTTCACATATTCCAGCACTATAGCGGAGCACAATATATGTGCATATTGTCTTCATTTGTAAACACAGACATCTCCCAGGGTTTGCTGCAAAGGCAAGTCATGTACTGTCACATCAACATTGCACATGATCCCTCTATGGCTTGAGTGATCATACAAGGGCCTTTTTCTGAGCCTCATCGTGCTCCGCAGCCCACACAATGTTACTTACACAAGTAATTTGAATTTCAAGAATAAACGGTGACAAATCCTTGTAATCCCTCTCTCTTATCTGTCTTTAACCCTCTATGTTTTCAGCCTCAGGAGCCACAGCTCAAAAGCTGTCCTTTGGGTTCACTCTGCGGCATAGTTAGACCAAACCAAATGTCACACTGCAGTCGATTTTCTGCTTACATTCCATCCACACATCACACTCATTTGTGCCAGTTTGAAAAGGTTTTCCAAAAAACAATTTGAATAAATAAATGCAAATAACCCCAAAACATACATGAAAAGTGATTAACAAACTACTATAAATAAAGCACATAAGAAGGAGAGAGGAAAACAAGGAAGGACCTCATGAGTCTCTCTTGACAGCTAATTTTTCAAATGTATCACTTTTATGAAATGGCATATTTGAAACATGTTTTCCCCCAATCAGTCACTCCTGCTTGTCATTTTCATGGTAAATGGTTGTCTCAAGTCTACCCATTCTCCTGTCCCCTTTGCTCTCTGAAATGAGTCTCCATCTTTGTATGATGTCCAATAAAGTCATGTCACAAAAAAAGCCTTTCAGATGTATGTGCACATACAAAAGTCACACACTCGCAGACTCATTGTACACATTCATACACACAAACATATACACACAGGAAATTTGTGAATTGTAACATTTAGCTACGGAGCAACGATGAAACTATCATTTAAGAAACAGCAAATGCAATATTCTCTGATAGCAAAACAAATGTAATTATCATACATGCCAAAACAACTGTTTATAAAAGTATGTCATCTGGTTATAGCTTTCAAAAGATACCAGAACAAACCAAATCACTTTATGGATGCTGCCATTCACCCACAATGTTTTATCGTACCTGTGAGGCACAGTGTGACATTTGACAACATCTATCTCACTTGCCCCACACCTTCAAGCCCCTGATGCCTTCAGCAGTTTCACCCTGGGAATGTCAAAGGTCAAACATTAGCATGTAATGGGTTATCTTACATAAAAATTGTGCCAGGTTTTATGTTCCCTTCTTCATTTGTATAAATAAAAATCTACTACATATTGTAATCTGTCTTTCTTTCTCTCTGCGTTTCCCTCATCATAAGATTGGAATTTTACTAAATAACAGTGCTGGGGCACACAAGAGCGAGAAAGATCAACTAGTAGGGGAGAGAGATAGAGTGTATCATTCAGGTCACAAACTCCAAAACATTTTATTTTTTTCTTCCGGCTGTTGCAGTACAAGAGTCAGTTTTCATAGTATTTGTTACTTTTGTTGCTTTTGATCATCTGGTGTTTTTATTTACATAGTAGGAATAAAGTAGATTCATGAGTAGTTATTATGTACACAGTTATACCAATTGGTCAACCAGTGCATTTGTGACATTTACAGTCTTGTTTGTCACAACTACACAAAGGAAACAAGTCCACTTGAACTGGCTAGGCTCTAACAGCAAAGTACAGAGGGAGGGGGCAACACCAGTCCACTCACATAGCCCCCAGATGATGCAGACCCAAAGTCAACAAATTTAATACTCTCTTCAAAACAATAGCAAGGCAGTCATTTTACTTTTCAAATGCCTAAAGCAAACAACCAGAGAAAACCGTGGAGAGAATTGACCAGTCTTATGAATGCAGGCTCTCCTGCTCTGCAGGGATGGTGCAGTGCCTCCTCAGTCTCCATCTCTGCTTCTACTCCACTTCTGTACAGAGGCGTCAATTCATAGCAAGAGAAAATGAAAGCAACTACACTGAATCAACTCCTGCTGCCTGCTTGGAATAAAAGCTCTTGCTCCTTAGATAAAGTACTGTTTTCACTTTTGATGTTCAGTAATGAGCACTTCTGGATGAGTGAGTGTATATGTATGTGTTTGCCTTGTGAATGTTCTAGTTTCTGTTCTGGCTCAATAAAAGATATTTTTGGCAACAATAAAGAGCTTTCTGTGAGACATTTTTTAGGTTGTAATAGTATACTATATTCCCTGTCTCCACAGCTAACTACTCCTATCAAATGATGACTCAGAAAGACCTACAGATGGTAAGAAACAGAAATGAGATAAAATATAAAATGATATTCCCATCTCTGGAGGCAGGTCTGAGAAGAAATTACATAAAAAACTTTAACAAAGTTTGAAAGTTTTTAAATATCTGAAGGTAAAGGGGGTGGATCGGTACATTCAGAGTGCTGGGTTTGGCCTTAGGGTACCAAAGAAACTGGAGCGGACTTGGGTCAGAGAGAACAGACTAATGCTGTGGAAAAACACCCATCATCTCCATATGACAGGTGGGGGCTGATGATAAAAGCTGCTTCTGCAGAGTCAACTGTGTCTTACCCCCAAGGTCATTCTGTTCATTTGTCTGTTTGTTAAATAAAAGTCAAGAGAAAATAAAGGCAACCAAACAAGCAAAAAGTGGAGAGATGTGAGAACAAGGCAGGCTAGGAGGTGGCTCTGGCCATCATATTAGTCCCCAACTTCCTCCATCAGGCTCAAGTCACAGGCTAGTAACCAGCTGCATTTGTCCGTCTCCCTCATTGTGGACAGGCTCTTGAGCCTGGTGTCCCTCTCCACTCGGTCTCCGGGGTGGAGCCTGGTAGAAGGTCTGCATAGGAGCCCCACGAGAGCCAAGAGCTGGCCGCCCTGAGCTGTAGTACAGCTCTTCAGGGGGCTGAGCTGTGCGGGGCACCACCTCCAGGGGCTCAGGACTGCTGTCAGGGTAGGGTGAGTCTCGCAGGTTGGTGATGCTGGTGTACAGGGAGTCACGGGCAGGGGAATCTGGCACTCTGTTGCATCCCTGCCCGCCTGCACTTTGACCACTGTGACCACTGTGGCCCAGGCTTTCAGTGAGGTCGGCCGTGTAGCTCTCTGACTCCTCTGGATCGCTCTGATAGAGAACTGACTGGGCGCGCTGTAACAGCAGGGGCTCTTCCAGAGCTTTATAAAGCAGCTCCACATCCTGTGGGGTGCGCTGCTGCCCCTCTCTCAGAAAGTCCTCATTTTCTTCCATGCTTATGGATGGCTCCGGCCCAGCCCCCATTGTCCCTCTACCAACCCCACCATGAGGACGTCCCCTGGCCAAGCTGCCACACACCCTGTCCCCCGTATCAACTCCACCTCCTCCACCAACACCACCTCTCAGATTGTTGTGCACAAGCTCAGAGATGATCATTTTCTCAAATGCAGCTGCATCAGAAAGGTTTCGTCGGATGCCTTCACTTCCTAGGGCTTCTGAGCCACGGGGATTAAAGATGGGTGGTGGACTGTCTCCACTCCTGCTACCTAGGAAGTCGCAGCTGCCCCCAACTCCACCCCCTGGGCCACTGCGCAGCGAGTAGCTGTTGTTGAAATTTCCATTCAAGGGCAGGGTTTCCATGCCACAGGGGTCACGGGCTTTGGATAGCGTGCTCTCTGGGGGCAAATACAAACAGAATTTACACAAAACAGGGAGCTTTGGCATTATTATACAGTCACATTCAAATGTCAGTAAGAGAACAGACATAAACATCAGATAAAATGGATGTAAAATAGATGCTAAAGTATTTTAGACTCATGTGAGATGAATTACACTTACTTGGGTCACGGAAGGTTCCTGGGCATCCCAGAGAAAGTCACGTGGCGTAAATAAAATGAAAAGACACTAGTCAGTAAGTGTTCTTTAATGATGCAACATTAAGTTGATGTATTCATTTTTAAAACATTTCTAGACCTTTTTTTCCTCCCTCTGTCCCTCTTTCATATCCAGCCACCCAACCCTTACCACTCGTACAGACACATGCACAGGTAGTCACATTAGCTCTGATTTATGCAGACTTAGTCCTATTTGTTTGGTACCATATCTCTCTAACATTTACATCTAAGCCACAGAAAATACTATATTTATTCACTACAGTCACAGACACCTGGATAGATTCATAATTCATACAGTAGCAGTAATGTTTATTCTCTTCAACACACCAAAGATGTGATTTTTTCCCACACGTTATCGTCTCACAGCAAAGCAAAACAGCCACCCAAAAAGCGAAGAGTGTAGTAATTTTTAAAATTTAATGTGTAGTATGACTTTAATCAACGTTCTTCTTTGATGGTGGTGTGGGTAATTAGACATTCTAATGAAGTGCTCTCCCTACTTCCTCTCCCACTCTCTTCTAAAAATGTCTTGGCTGCCAGGCCTGTGGCCATCAGGCTTGACGTATTGTGCAGAGAGACTTTAAAATATTTAACAGAAACGCCGCCTTAAATTTCAGTCCTCCGACACTAAGTCTGATACTCTGCGGGTGCACGCTCAGCCAGCAAACAGCCACACACAGACAGTTCTCCCTTACGGAATGAATATTGGTACTGTAGTGGAGCAATTACTAGGACATGTCTAATTCAGCAGTTACAGGCATTCAAAGAGTGGAGTGGGAATGCAGCAATGCCATAAAACAGCTTCCAGGGGGTTTTAAAGACCGTACTCGGACGCAGATGCAAGCACACACACACACACCATTACAGAGAACACTCGTACCTGACCGACCCACATCCAGATGGACTATCTCTGACCACTGAGCTGTATTTCTACAGCCATTATGACTTAAGCCGACTATTTTTTTTGCCTCAGTACAGGAAAACTGTCCTCAAGATTTCTGGCAGTCACAGCTGTAGCTAAACTTCTAATCAATTTGTGGCTGTTCTCATGACAATTCAATATCTGACCAGATGGCTGGTTAGGCTGTAGGCACTGTTTGGCTCTGTTCTGCTCAGTCTAGTGAATCTGTCTGACAGCTACATAGCCTGAAAAAGCTACACAAAAACAAAAACAGGCTCACACAGACACACGCACGCAAGCACTCCAATACAGCAGCGAGTGCGTGTATACAATGTCAAACTACTGACAGAGTAACAGACTGAGAAACAGCAAGGTGAATGCATACTGTATACACACTGTCAATACAGTACACATAGAAAGGAGCATTCATGAGGAGCTTACCCGTGGAGTTGAAGACACCAGGCGAGGGTGGGGTGAAACTCTCAGCGAGAAGAGTATTGTAAGGAGAGGTACCAGTGCGAGTCTGCAACACCGGGTTTGCCAGAAGGTGGTTGCCCATAGTTGCTGCATGAAAGAAACATTTAAAGAATGAACATAATAATAAATAGATTTTTATCCTTGCGTCAAATGTATTAAAAGCAATCAGGAGCAGAAACACTGCACACAATGAGTGACTCCAGTAATAACATCTGGAATAATAAAAATATTTACTGTTTATTCATATGGGGGTATTTTTGTTATGCTTATGTTTTATGGAATAATGCGTTTCACACTGTTCACAATGTTTATGCCTACAGATTGTAACATTTGAGTAAAAGTACAATTGCAGTGGAAAGGTTCTGTTTGGAGCACTGCCATCCATTTTTTTTTACTTTGGCTCCTGACAATGTAGTGAGATGGGGAGAACAGTAATGCATGCCATTATGTAGTCTAGGGGTGCACCCATTGAAACACAGTTAATTTCACAGTGAAATGTGAATGCCAGTACAAGACAAATATAATTCAAGGAAATGGCACACTGAGAATGTTGTATAATGCCTATGTATGGCTCCAGCCTGAGGCAACTCGAACAGAAATGCCATGAAATTAAAAATAGGACAGCATGACGGAGAGTAGTCCAAGGCAAAGTGCAACCTTCAGGTTTCACGCCTACCGTTCATCACACAGCAAGGGAGCAGGGAATTCTAAAAAATAAAATATGCATTCACACACAGCTATTTATTTGTCATTTCCCCTCCTGTTACACTTCCCCAGTCCATTGTTCTGGCATGCCAAACAAATCTCTCTCCCCCCGTTCTCTGGCTTGCTCTGTTGTGTCTTGATTCAACCACATTTTCTCAGTTCTTCATGCCAGACTTTTTTCTAACAGCACCAAATGATTTGGGATTAACGATTTACGCATCTCATAGGAATTTCCTGTAGAAAATTAAAGAAACTAGCCTTATGTGGGGAGAAAAAATAGGGCAAGGGGAATCATGGGAGGCTGTGTGTGTGTATGTGTGTGTACTGCACGCTTTGTCTTCTGGATACATTGGTATTGTCAGGATGAGATTGTGGTTCACACATAAATGTAGCAGAGAAATCAAAGAGATCTGAGATGCCAGTGATAACGCAGCATGTTCCTCCAGATTCGGCCTCTTTAATTACTCCTGCATGATAGTGCCCCTCTCTTTCCCTCCCGCCCTCCTTTCTGCCTTTCACTTTCTGCCAACTCAGAAACTTTTCTCAGAAGCTCAGAAAATAAAGGCTTCACAGCACAGTTGTTTGTGTTTGACTGTGAAACAAGGAATGATCCACATTGTGTGCCTCCTCCAGGTCTGGTGACTGTGCTGTCATGATAAAAAGCCCCAGAAACCGACCCTCCACCCAGTCACGTAGACACATGCGCACCTCAGATCCATCCAGCTCACTGGTAGCACCCCTCTTCCTCACCCCCTGCTTTGCTCCTGTCACTCTGCTCAATTAGAATAATTACCCCCTGTTCGCTCACACGCTAATCAGTTCATTAAAAACAAAATGGATGAAATTAGCATAGAGAGTGATGGCTGATTTAGCAACTGCCTCTGTGTCATCATGAACAACCCTGCCTCCCAAATCCGGAACCTGAGCCGACCTTGATTGTCTCAGTGTCACTGATGGTTGCAGCACTGATGCCACTAGTTGCTGAGGCAAAGACAAACAGTGACTCTAAACTAGGGCTGGAAATGAACTCAGTACGCTTGTATTAAAATATTTTTTTATGCTGATGGTTAAGATATGCATGCAGTTCTTCAATATGTGGCATGATAAATCAAGATTTCCGTGCAAAATACATTAATCAAAAAGAAATTATATATATACATATTTTTGCCAACCTAGATTAGTAGAAAAACAATTTGTCTTAATCTTTGTTCAAATTGAAAAACAGGAATTTACAAAATAAAATGAACACTAAACAACATCTTATACACACTACTCTAAGTGGTTACAAACCTTTTCTAATGGTTATTCAAAGTCAAAAAATTATTATACTACAGTATACACAAGATGTTGTCGATGTGGTTAAGTAGTTTTATTATCTCTTATGTGCTGTGTATTTCTTATATAACTACATTGATCCATAATGCTTTTCCTTGACACTCTCCATAACTTAATGGAAGGGAAGCAGAGCAGCGACAGAGGGAGGTCTCACCACGGTTGAGTGTTGGGGTGCTGTTGATATCTCCTGCCATAAAAGAAGATTCCGTTTGCTTCCGAACCGTGTCATTCCACATCCTGCGGATCCGACTCTGGAAGAAGGAGCACAGCACAGTGAGTGGGAGCAGATAGCAAGTTAAATATAGAAACACAGGGAGTAGGCTTTGTAACTCAGTGGGGGGGCTGTAATCAAAACTGTGGGGCTTGCTTTAATCTACAAAAAAACAATAGATAAACACAACAGACAAAGAAATTTAGATGTTCAGTTAAGAGGCACACAGCTATAGTTACATTGAAGGGTGTTACTAAACATGTTTGCAGATTGTTAGTGCTCTATGTACAAACTGTCAATGTGTATGTTTGTGCCACTTTGCATATGCCAGCACATACAGTATTTCTGAATGTCTTGTTTGGAGCCTGTGCTTATATATAGCACCTTTACTTCAAAGAATATCTTTAAAAATGTCTGTTAAACACATAGATACAAGAGGTGAGTAAGCAGGCTGATTTTCAACACAATCAGCTAATGAACACATCATGTTTCATGATGCAATACATTTATACTGCTCTGGCACTTAGAACAAAATGCATTGTAACACTGATGTTTCATTCCCTGCACATCTCTTTCTCTTTGGCGGATAAAAATTATGTGACTGTGGACTGGAAAGTAAGTTAATTCGGCAAACTGTTTTGTAATTGGTGAATCACTGGTATTGATCAGCAATCAAACTCCCACAGATACACTCATTTTGTACACAATCTTGCATAATAGACCTTTTAAACAAGGGAAAATGTACCAGAGGGTGAGGAAATTTTCCTTGTTTCCAAGGTTATTTTGTTTTGACACCATTTTGACAGAATGCAAGACTGTATCATGAAAGTAATTTGATTCATGAAATTTGATTTTTCACTTCATTTCACTGAAACAAGCTGATTTCCACTGAAAGGCAAAATCATCTTGTCATACAGGCAGATTTATTTTTCATTTATAAGAAAAACACAATTTTAAAACCTAACAACGATCTGACTGATGTGTGAAGATGAACAGGCAGGTGCATCTGCATCATGTTTATTCTGCTTTGTGTGTGTCATCAATTTATGTGAGAGGGTCTGTCCTGCTTGCACCTGTCTGTGGGCTGCTGCATGGCGAGCTTGGCTGCCACTGTAGTAGCGGTTGTTGGCACGCAAGCCTGAGTTCTTCAGAGAACCGTGGGGGCTGGTGGTGGAGGTGCGGCTGCAACAGTAGGAGTGACGCAGACACTTACTGTACTCCTTATGGACCTGTAAAAAACACCATTGCCAAGGTGGACAGGTTTTAAAGCCACTAATAAACACAAACACTTAGTTTCAAAAGGCTTTACCCAATGACTACAGCAAAATGTACTTAATGCTATTACTGTCAACACAACATGCACATCCATTCATCCATAAAAAATTATTTGTTTATTCACAAAGAGATTTAGTAACTGTTACCTTTTTCTGCAGGGCACAGTGGAAGATAAAGATGAACATGCCTTGGAAGGCATTAAAAGTGGTGAAGAGGTAGGCCATGATTACTGTGTTTTCATTGATAAAAAGGAGGCCAAAGGCCCATGTCAGCCCCAGCAGGAACAACAGCGCAATGGCCCCTAGAGCCCATGACCTGATGGAAGTGGACAAGTGAATGTACGTTTATTGGCAAACCTATATTGTGGTTTTTGTGACTATTACATAATAATTTAAACTCACTTAATGTTATCCAAGCGACTGGAATCAGGTTTGAGTGCTGAAGAGTTGCGAATCATCTTGTGTAAAGTGATCATGAGGAAAATGAGGTTGAGCTAAGGGCAGAAGATAAGGGTAAGTGCATGAACTTTACAGTGTGCTCTAAAGATACTGACTTTGCACTGTTTATACTCAAACAAAGCAAGCTTGGTGAAATACCTTTGGCTTGACTGTATGATTCTAAAATAGAAGGGGAATAATATTGTCTGAAAGTAAAGCTAATACCATAATAACAAATGAAACGGGTCCAATGAAGCTCCAGATGAAGTAGTTATCCACTCGCAGCCAGCATCTGGAGTGTCACAGAGGAGAAGACAGAGTTAGACACAACCTAAGCTCACAAATAAACACACATACAGGCAGGCATGCACACACCATTTCCCTGTCTCAGCGGATTATCTTATGAAGGCTAATCATCAGGCTTTGGCTAAGTGTGTTCAGAAAAGCCAGTCCACAGGGAGGTTGCAAGAGCTGTTCACACAGCATTGCATATTACATTTCCAGCTGGGGGAATAGCATAATCCTACTTCTCAATCTGCAGGTGCAAAAGGCCTGTCTTCACACGTACGCTTTTTTGGTCCCATAGCTCCTGTAGTCTATGGCCGCTGAGATGCCCACCACCAGTGCGGGAAAGCAGTAGCCGCACAGATAGTAGTACTTTTTGCGGGAGTACTCGCTCTCAAAGACCTCCACCAGCATTAGATAGAGTTGCACACCCTCCAGACACATCCAGGAGAAGGCAGCCAAGAAGAAGAAATGCAGAAGGCCAGCGAAGATGGGACAGGCAATCTGAGAGTAGCAGCAAGGGAGAGAGTAGAGACAAGAGAAGAGGAGGAGGAGTAAGGAAAATATTAGGATGAAGGAGGCAGTTAAGATCAAGATATATATTTGAGTGAAATATAGGAGAGAACAGAACAGAGTCATCAGGTGGTAGTTTGGGATATTTCTAGAGAGATACAACAGAAGTGGCTAGCTCTGTGCGTATTATGGAATGGGAATGTATAAATCATTGCAGTTTTATAATGAGTGAAGAAACTACGCATTGCTTCAGTTTCACTTTCACAGTCTTGATTTAATAAATGTTTCATTTTTGAGACTGAATATACAAAAACGTATCTGCTCTCGTCATTCACTTCAGGTGTTACTTTTACATGGCTCTAAAGAGCTGTAGTAAAAATTAAATAATATATTTCCTTTGAACAAACAAAACCCTACCCACGAGTGAGAATGTAACAGCCTTAGCACGTTGCAGATGCACATGCAGCTGCAAACTCACATGGTATTGTGTCTTGTCGATGCCGATCAAGAAGAGCAGCTCTGCTATAAAGAGGTTGATGCAGAGGTTCTTGTGGATGGTGTTGCGGTCAGTCTGCAGGCCCCTCAGGAAGCAGAAAGTGGAGATGCAGATGGCTAGACACACAAGGGAGATGACAATCCCTACCCAGGTGATCACAAATAGGATCAGTTCGTGCATATGCCCTTGATACTAAGGCCCAGGCACAGCGGATGGGAGGGAAGGAAAGAGCAGAAGAAGGGGAAAGAAAGAGGGACACAAAAATACAACATAATCAGACAAATAGAGAGGGAAAATATACAGAACAGATAGGAGAATAGAACAGAATAGATGGGAGAACAGTGGAAAGTAGAAACAAATACACAGAACAGGGGGA
>OMLM01009891.1:33187-55541 GCA_900302695.1 Helostoma temminkii | reverse complement strand
GGGAGAGAAAGAACAAAATTGCTTTATTTAATATTTGTAAATATATGCAAGGAGCTAAAGTGTAGAGACAAGACACAAGACGTCCTGAAAAAAAACATGACATTTAAATTCATGTGAATGTCAGCTAGAAGTAGCAGGACATGAATTTGTAAGCATGTGCCTCCCTGAATGTCGGAGTGAAAGACGGAAAAGAGAAAATTCAAAACAAAGAGCTTGTCAGCCTTGAGAGGGTACATTAATGTGCATGTGTGTGCGGGTGTGTGACTGAGAGTGAGCGAACACTAATACTCGCACGAATGAACATCTGCATAAATTACCAGGCTTCCATTTTAACTCTGTGTTTGCCACACCCTTGTTTACTTACATCAGGCTGTGTAACCATGAGCACAGCAAAGTTGGTGAGGTGACTGCACGAACAGGTGGTGTGTGTGTTGTTAGTGTCCAGTAATCTGCAGCCCTGCGATGACCAATGGCCAGTCATGGAGCGCTCAGAGTAGTTCCAGAAGGAGCAATTTGGAGTGTAAAAATTCTTCAACTGCGCAAAAAGGAAAAAAAGAGGGCTGATGGAAAAAGCTGATGGAAAAGTATATGCCCGAATGTAAAAATGAAACATGATAAGGATTTAAATAGGCCACCTGCAGGTGTTTGAGTGTGAAGACCACTGGCTCAGTGAGAAACACTCTGCTCGACTCTTTGTTGATGGACGCAGCGATTACATGGGAGTTGACCTTCAGGCGCTTCTTATCATGACTTGGCCCCTCCACATCCATTTTCACTGTTGCGTTCTCAGTGGACAGATAGTCCCCCAAGTTTTTATAGAGAATGAATACCACCTTGACTTGTCCTGCACACAGAGGGAGAGAAACATAAAAAGGTGAAAAGAAAGAAAATGTGAGAACAAAGGCGAAAAGAAAAGCAAGTAAAAAAGACAGATGTTATATGAAAAGGGAGATACAACCAGAGCAATAAAAAAGGTATAGAAAATAAGACCAAATAGAGAAATGGGAGTATAATATGGTAATGGAGGCAGGACTGACAGAGGCAGAGAGTGGGGAGTGACAGGGTGAGCGAGACGGAGACAGAGAGAGAGAGTTAGTGAAGGTTAGAATGATGGTAAGGACCGTTTCATTTTGACTGGTGGAAGAGAGCGAGATTTAATGTGGAGGGCAATGGAACATTCATCCCTCAAGCATTCACAGATCTCTTATTATTCCATATGAATATTTCATGTGCGTTTGTTTCAATCATTCTAATCTTGTTCCCACTGCAGAGCCGAGCAAAGACAGAAAACAGAAAAGGGTAGGGGATGAGGGGCCATGGCAATAGGAGGGGTGTGATGAAGGAGGGTTGGGAGTGGAAGCACGAGAGATGAGAGAGGGGGATAAGATGGCGGAGAGACGGAGCGAGAGAATGGAATAGGGAAGAGAGGGGAGAGGGAGTGCTGGGATTGCTCTGTCAGACTGGGGCTGATAGTAATCTACACGCCTCCCCAGATATTCTATTAAGACTGCTGTTAAGAAACCATCAAAAAAAGAAATTGTCTCAGCACTTTTGTTAATCTGATTAGCCTATTATTATGAACCAATAACTTACTCAACTGTATGAAGATTGTTTTAAGCCCACATGCAAATGCAAACTGAAACATAAACAAGTGGGTCACACAGAACAGTATAATTTTGTGGTTCTATGGGTGCTGACCATTCCGACTGTACTGTTTGATTGTGGAAGCTGAAAGCTGGATAGTGCTGTCACTGGCGTAGTTCTGTGGGAAGGACAAGTCCTGCAGGTCCATCTCTGTGTTTAGAACATGCACCTCGAGATCTGTGGTGGAAACACAGAACATACCAATTAAAAAAAAATTGCTGTGCCATCACAAATGCAAAATTCACCTTGGAGAAATTCAGAGTTCACACATTGAGGTGCAATTCAGCAGTGGTTCAAACTGTGGTTCATCCTCACACCTACTACAGTTAGCAACAATTATTCTTTTCTTACCAATGCTGGGCGCTCTGTCAGAAAAGCGATTCCCATACATATTGTTCGCTAGAAGGAAAGCTCCTTTTTCCACAACGTCCAGTAGCATGGTGGCAGTGTGTGCCTTTTCTGTGCTGTTCATGCCCTGCCATGACTCCTGTGCCTCTGGACGTAGTAAGTTGTCTACGGTCTGCACCACCGCCTGCCACATACACGAGGTATATGAATCATTTTACAGCAACTTCACAACAAGGTGCAAAATCCTGTGGTTAGTGAGGAATGAGTAAGAAAAAAAAAACAGGAAATTAATAATTCATGGATAGTTTGTACATAAATGCAGGAACAGTATTACATGGATTTTATATGTAAATGTTATTTTTAATAATGTTGTCAGCTCACCAGGATTTTGCTGTACTTCATTTGAGCAGAGACAAAAATGTTAATAAAATTAATATGCCCTAGTGAACAAGGGGAAATGAAACAATATGTTCATAATAAAGCAGTAATAGTTATTAATTGTTTTCTGTGTTGTGTTGATTGAATAAACTGAGAGCAGTCCATTAACAACCAGATGCAGATTCACAGATATATAGTAACTAATGACTAGACACTGGTTCATTAACACAGTTTCTAACACACTCTGCTCTTGGTTCTCAGGTAGTATTATTAGCTAATAATTAGCTTTTCAGTAATTATCAGCTAATTCCTGATTTGTTTATGACTTGTTCCATGTTATTTATTTGTGTTTTATACTATACTGTAAAGTCTAGCATGTTAGTTGGGCCTTTCAATAACTAAGTCATCACTACTCCACTATAAATTTCTTACAACTCACCACATCCCTGCACTACATTTATTACTGTGCTATGTCAGACATATTAGCATTCTATTTCACACTTACAATTCATTTAATGGCAATTTTGATGGTTGTATCAGCTATCCAATTTATTGGAGTAGCCTGCTTGATGAATCATGTAATTCTCTTGCTCAGGCCTCTCAAAATGAAGGATTGACTGCTGTGTGGAATAAAGAGCATTGCTGTTAACAAAATGAATTTAGCGTCAGAATGCGTTCTATATGCTACAGAAGAGAAAGTCGAAGAGTTCTTGGTTTATTCTAAGCTACTTTGCTACATGTGACAAAAATAATGGTCCTGTTACATACCACACAGCAGCCTTTACATTAACCCAAAAAAGATCAGAATCTGTGCTATCAAGTTACAGTTTGCTGCAGACAGGTCAAGGAACACAAAAGATTGTGTGCTGTATAGTGCTGCAATTCATGATTACAAAGAGGCATACACAAGGCCTTTTCGTGATATTAGATTACAGCTTACTCAGAAACAGAGATATTGCACAAATACTGAAAAAGCACAGAAGGGTGTAGTGCCTTTCACACTATCATCAAATTACATTTTCTCAGAGCCACAAATATTGTATAGCACATTCTTGTGCAACACAATGAGGCCAAGGCCAATATTATGCAGTTAGGCTCTACCACAACGCAACACAGCTAAGATTACATCACAGACAGATGTTATAAAATAAGTACAATGTGAGCAATAGAAAAAAAGACAAATCAGTTTTCATTGCTGTGAGAAATACTACACAAACATTTAAAGGGGTCATATTACGCTTTTAGTGTTATATACTGTATATACTTCTGTGAAATTGGGTGCCCATGTTACATATAGTCAGAGGCTCAAGCTTTGGGTAAATGTGTGTTTGTATGCTGGCTGGTAGCGAAACGCTCAGGTTTCAGTCTGATCATTTTGCTTTGTTCTAAAGAGTTTTTTTTTCCTTTTCCAAAATGCTGGATCGGTTGACATCAAGTGATGTCTGAGAATGCCACTAAGTATGCTGTCCCTTCCACTTTATCAGGTTAGCTGCCACAGCTCTGCTCACATCTAGCAGGATAGTAGTTTAAGTGTTCGTGCAGGAGGTGACATTTCTCGCAAAAAGTGTTTTTTTGGTTGTGAGGGAAAATTAGCTTTATTTACTTTTCCCAAAGACAAAACTGTAAAACAACAGTGATTACATTGAATGGACAGTCTGTGTCACTTCATAGACTGGGACTACTCACAAAATGCCCCAGTATGCAGCGGGAATATCGTTTTGCTTGTTGCTGAACAACGATGCTGTTCCAGCATGGTAAGGGCATCCCACAGAAAGACTTCCACAAGCTAGTGCGGTGCAGCCCCTGCTTTTTTTTTACATTTTCCTGCATTGTAGAATTCAGCCCAAGAACGTTTCAATGGATTCCTATATTACATCATATTGGTGGGCAGTGATATATGGCCAATCACTGTTCACCACAGCATCTGCCCAGTGCTTGGTGTCTGCCAGTGTTCGATCACCACTTCAGTGTGTATGTATGTGCGCACACAGTGACGATCGGTTTGTGGCTGCTGGATTAACTTCAAGACTGGAGCTCAAAGATGGACTGATTGTCCTGTGACCATCTGACTGCCTGTGACCTAAACCCAGACCTAAATGGACTAGTTCAAAGTTTGTTCCCATAAGTGTTACCATTTTAACTCATTTTGTCTTGTTCTTTTACTGGTTTAGATGGGACCTGCGTGTGTGTGTGAGTGCATCTGAGTGATGAACAGTTTATGGAGGCGGGACAAATTGTCAGCTACTTTCACAGCAGGGCTATTTAGGGCTGACTAGAGACACGTGAAACTTTAAAAACTATTTTATTAAAACTATTAAGACCAGCATGGCATGGTTATGAATGCTCTTTATATCAGAGTCCTGCTGTCTCTGTGAGAGGAGAAGGAAAAGCTGCTGACTGTTTCAGTGTACCCAGGAAGTTTAAATACTACAGCCATAGTCTATGTTTTTGTTGTTCTTTAAGTCTGCAGACAGAATCTGTACCCCGTCCTTATGACGATTCCGTACCCTATGTGGGGTCATGCTTCATGTGAGGCACACATCACCAAACGGGAGGGAGGAGGGGAGTAGACTGAAGCAAGCTGTTCCAGAGACTCAGGCTCTTTGAGCGCAAAATTTCTGCCAGAGCAGCATGAAAATTTACAGACATTCTGCGGACGCAGGATATAGCCCAAAAGGGTATAATATAAGACTTTTAAATATTGCATCCATTTTGCATATCAAAACTTACTCATACTGCTCTTCAGCACAAACCAGAAATTTAGAAAGTGATGATTCCAATGTAAATCATAATACAGAGCACTGAGCCAAAGGAATCTCATCCACAAACCTATTCTACTCAAGGATTTATCTTCCCCCAGTTATTCTAAGTCACAGAGCAGTCCGACTCCACAGGCATGTAAAGCAGGCAGATAAAAGAGTAAAGCTACCTGGATGTAGGCCCGACAGGTCCGCTCTCGCTTTTGGAGCTGCAAGGGAGAAAACAAAGCATGGAATTAAAGAGCTTAACAAAAATAGTAAATTAAAACCACTGGTCCTTGCATGTGCACTAGGGGGGTAAATTTGCATTAACCCCTGTGTTGTTTTTGTAATGTTTGAATTAAATAAAGCATCAGCATGTGTGTATTTATTCATTTCGTTTACACTTCTACCTTGTTGTAGTTTCGTGCAGCTGACTCCTTGTTTCCAGGCCTCAAGGCCTGAAGTTGGGCATCTAGTATGTCCAGTAGTTGTTCAATTAGTCGCACAGACGAGATGACATCTCCAGCCTGGATCCGACCTCGTGTGTGGTTCACCAGCTCACCAGCTATGTTGGCCGCATTTTCGCCACTCTTTATCTGCACATAATATATTAGGATTGTGAAACAGAACAAGCAAATAGCCCTGTTTAGTTATTTTTAAAGTGGTTGGAAAGCTAATGATCATATAAAGGCAAATGTTTCGTGCTAGTTCTACTACTAAAACAATTCAGTTTGTACACAGTTTGTTTTGTAATCAGATTTCCCCAGACTCCCTCTAAAAAAAGATCTTTATTATAGGCCCCTCTTGCATCATTGTAAACAAACATGGACCTTGTAAAACAAATAGTGAAGTTTTTATTCTCCATTGTGCTGTTTCACATGCAAATCATACCCCTAGCAACTACTTTACAATTGCAATTGATTTTTGCCGGAAGGAGAAGTTATTATGGATTCTTGCAATGATGTTACTTTTCAACGTGTTGCTACTTGTGCTTCCATGCACATGTACATACTTAAAAAAAAAACTTTAAGAAAAATGGTAAAAGTTTTCTGAAATCTAATTACTGTCAAAAAATGTGAAACTATCAGATTCTTATAGTGCCTATTGTAACACTGTGTGGTAGTTTAAATGTCAGTTAAAATAATTTTTAAAACTTTGCATGCTGTGAGGCCCTAAGCCTGATATAAAAAATAATTTAACCTAGCTGTAATTAAAGCATATTAAGTAAAAAAAGGGAGTTAATTAAGTATTAAGAACAGATGCTTTGTAATGAAGGGCCAGTTGAAATGAGTCTATATTTTAATCAGGCCAGCCTTAGAGGTATGTTAATGTGTGTGGAGGTGAACAGGGAGGAGGGTCGGGGCAGTCGGGCCGAGAAAGGGGACAGACTCATGGACGGGCTGTGTGTCTCCAGGTCTTACCTTCTGGGCCACCTGGTTGACCCATGGGGAGGTGCAGTTACTCAGGTCAGGACCCCACGGGTTCCACATGACCTCTTCCGCCAAGCACTGGAATGAAGCAATGCCTGGAGACAATCACAGGAAGAAGAAACAGGAAGGGGGGGAGGGGGTAATGGAGAGATAATAGGCATTAGGTGTGTGCGATTAAAGGAGACAGTGTGAAGGAGAGGGTTGAGTATAAAAAGTGTGAAAATCTTTTTTACTGAAGGAAAAATTCAGTGGAATTAATTTTAAAAATTTTATACTGAAAGTGTTTGAAGATGAGAGGGAAGACAAAGGGAGCAGGTAAAGGAAAACGTGTGAGATAAATCAGTCAGAAGTGGAAAAGGTTAAATAATAGAGTGTAGGGCAGACAGAAAGCAAAGAAATAAAAGGGAAGAATAGGCTGTCATACTGAAAAAGAAATGGTTTAAAAGTAACATATGCAGACATACCATTTATTCTGTGCACACACACGCCAAAGACATCATGCATGATTCCTCATTGTCAAAAAAAAACACCTGAAGGGAAGCACCTACCCTCATCTCCAGCTAGCTTTTTCTGTTTAGTTATGTGGGTTCAGAGAATGGACACCACGTGGGCATAAAACCATAAAGGGGTCTATCTGCTGTTGCTAACACAAATAGCCAAAGTCAAGTCCCAGAGACAAGGCAGAAAAAAAGACAAGAGAGACCACAGACAGACAGAATCAGAATAGAGGCACAGAAAAAAAATACAATGCAGCAACCCTTCACAGTTGTGGAAGGATGACAGCAGATGTGGCATTGCATTTCATACCCATTTTTTTCTTTTTCTCCCACTGATTTTTTTCTGTTCTCACCCACTTTTCTCTATACTCCATCGACTACAGACTGCATGTGAGAGCTCTGCCAAGATGTGGCAATTAAGCCAGCTGCTAATTTAATGTTTCTGCTGTTCTCACAGAGAAAATGTACAGAAACGGCAAAAGGCATCGGAGATGAAGACGGAAGGAGATGCTTTTTTACTGTGACTAAAGAGAGCTTTTTGATGGTTGCATGTTTAGAGGTATAGAAGCTAGCATGAAAGGAGGTGAAGCCTGTGTTGTCTAGCCTTTCATTGCATTATTCGATGCTTTCAATCAGCTCTGTTTCTGTGGGAGATGAGCCTTTCATTTGTGGAGGACAGGCTTTCATCTGTGATTCCTCTGGGACTGTGCCTGCTGGTGGGACCAACGCAGGGATAGGAGAAGACAACAGCGGAAAAAAACAAGTGAGAGCACAAACATGATGATCACTTGGGCACATGCTCAGAGATACAGTAGTGGATACACAAACACCCACATGCAAAAAGGACATGTATGCAATGATATTTTTATTTTAATCCAAGATTAAGATCGTAGTTTTTTTGAGAGCATAATTTTATCATACCATGTTCAGATTTTGTAATTATTTCACTCAAAACCTTTTCCTTCGCCTATAATGTCCCTTCTTGGATGCAGGATTTGCTCTGCTCCTGTTTAAAATTGTATTTGTCCTGTCTGTTTAATGTTACTTACACATATTTTCTGTCATACTGCTCAAACCTTTCTCCTTGGACTCAGCTGCTGCACTATCAAAACATCTGCTCTGGAATCTCTGCAGCTCATGCTTGGATTTTTTGTGCATTTGCTCAGATGACGCTGTCAAACTTAACCAGCCTATAGCAATCAACCTGGAATTGACCAATCATGTAATGGGAGAGAGTCATAACAAGGATGCTACAAGAAGATGGGTCTTGTGTAAACTACCTGTTTCATGAACCACTGCAGCAGTGGACTATTTACCTAAACTCTGTGAACACAAAGGAGAAGCTCACAGCTGCTTTTTTGACCTTCCTTTAGTTGCTATGAGGAAGAAAAAAATTCATTTTAGATTCACATTACAGCTGATAGCTAACTAAAACACAACAGAGACAACTCAGTGTAGCGCTATATAAATGTAAAATTTTACCAGTATGCAATTTTAACCTTCGCCTTGGGCCACAGCTAATAAATGCATAGTGATAGCACGCCACATTGTCTTGTTTTTTTTTCCTCATACTTCTATATGGATACAGACCCTGTATGCTAGCAGCATGGATAAAAAGGCACTTGGACAGTTCCACCAGTTGTTGTTCTCACATCAGAACAGAAGACACCAGTCAGGAAAACCTGGTCATCTGAAGAGGATTTATTTATTTATTTATTTTGCTTTTGTGTAGTACAAAAGCAAAAATACCAGATATAAATTGGGGTCATAGTGGCTGGTGGAGTTGTACTAGAATGCACTATATTAAGAGGTGGTTCAAATGTTTTGGCCAGGGTGGCCAAATAATAAATGTATAGCAGAATTATCTTTATTATTAGATTGTACAGGTGCACCAATATGTAAATGACAATACTGAAATGCAGAGTTGCTGTAGTACTAATATTAATACTAAAAGTCAGTTTCAGGTATCTAATAATAGAACACATCAACCACCTTTTACAATGAAACAAGAAAAACGTTCAACTCATTGTTATTTAACATTGTTATTACTGTTTTTAACCCCTACAGTAAACAACACCCTGGAGTTGTTGTTGGACTTGCATACTTAATCTACAGTATGGCACACTCTGATCATACACTTGTGGGACATAGTAATTACAGTATATTTACAGCAATATCTCTACTGTATTTTTGTTTTAGCTGGGTGTACCTAACATGCACACCCTGTCAGGGCTGTCATAGTGAGACAGTAATTGTCATTCTGGCTCTGTACACCATGGCATACACAGTGAAAAAACTAAAAGTGTAAAGTGCTTTAATCAAAAGATTTGCCAAAAACATGTGTGAACTGTGTAAGAATTGTGAACTGTGTAAGAATTGTTTGTTACATATAGACCCATTTTGACCAAGTAGACGCTAAAACATACAACAGCATTCTGTGTGGAGTGGTTCACTGAGGGAGACTGCCCACATCAGAAGACTGAAAATCTAGGATGATAATGGCACATGCAGTTGTCTCCAGGCTGCATGGCTACAGGAAGGGATGCACTGGTTTAAATGTAATTTGGTTTGTCCAGTCCTCAAATAAGTAACTGCAAATTATAAACCAGAACAGTAGATTGTACTTCTCATGAGAGAAAAAAAACCATACCAATCTAAAACATAAAAAAAACAAGCAGACGTAGCAAGTAAGCAAGATGTTTTTTTAAATTTTTTTAAACACTGTGTAAGCCTAAAACTGAACTACACACTAAAGTCTTGGTGGTGTTTTGGTTAGCTGTGTTAGCCTAGCAGGAGGAGAAAGTAGAAAATAGAAACTATTTTATAATAAAAATAACAAGATGGTATGTCATGGCATTATCGTGCATTTCTTCCTTCTTAAGATTGGATACTAGTAAAACTTTACATTTTACACAACTGACAAAGAAATCTGTTGTTTTTTCGTCATCTTCTGGCACTGATGCTAAAATGAATAGAACATACTTTATTTATCTGATACACTAACATAGGAGGTAAGATAGGAGACTGTATGGTGATTTGCATTTATACTCATGTAAGGTCAAAACAGCAGCCATGAGCTTCTCCTCTGTGGAAAAGTGGTTTGTGTTAAACAGCTAGGCTACACAGTGTCCTTCTGGCCCTCCCTCACTATCGTTTCTATTAGTTGGTGAAATTTGACAGGGTTTATCTGAGTTCATCCAACAAATAAATCCAAGAATGAGCAGCAGACATTCGAGAGCGGAACTTTTGAGAGTGCACAGCAGCAACTGAGTGCAAGAAGAAAGGTTCAAACAGGAGCACAGGAAAGAAAAGTAACAGCAAAACTGCGAGAAAAAAGTACAGTTCTGAACAGGAGCAGAGCAAATCTGAGCACAAGCAAAGGAAGGAACATTTTGAGTCTGAAGAAAGGGTTTTGAGAGAAAGCATAACATCATCTGAACATGGAATCATAAAATGATGTGCTCAAATTGAAAAACTTTGTTCTTGGATTAAGATAAAAATATTACCCAATAGACATGTAGTCTGAGTACACTTTTGAAACACATGGTATGCTTGTTTTAAAGGGTGGAAATAATACACACATGCAGATGTTCTCACCTAGAGACCCTTTAGGACATGGACGGTCTACTGTTTCTCCTCTCTGTGTGGTGGGCCACTGGACACCACGGACCAGCTTGGACTCACAGACATGAGACTCTGGGCCTTGAGGAAGGTGGGGTGGCCGGCGAGTGACAGGCACAGTGGCTGTGATGGGTCGAAGATCGGGGTGCTTGTTGATGGAGCTGATTGGGCGTGAGGTAGGAGGCAGAGGGCGGGTGGTAGAAGGGCTGGTACTGGAAGTGAATGGCCTTGCAGGAAGAGTGGTGGTCACTTGAGTGGTGGTCAGAGGGCCTGAGACAATCCAAGAATAATACAGAGAGAAAATCAGACAGTTAGGGGCTACAAATGAAACACACAGTGTTATAAGATAATGTGAAGTATCTGACCAGCAAACCTGACAGCAAAAATCAAAAATGATATAAAGAGATATAAAGAGAGAGAAGGACACATGCATATTAATGTAAGATCTCTCTCAGGAGCTCAAAAGTTATCCTGACAATAATTGGGGCGATGAATACTGTTTTGAGCCTCTCAAAGCCTGCACTCCACACAGAGGAAAGGAAGCAGGGAGGAGATGGAGAAAAAGCATCATCACAAGCAAGGGAGAAGTAAATAATTGATCAAATGTATGAAAGAAGTCACCATCACTAACAACCAAATCTAATGTGAAGATAAAAGCAACACATCATCACTACAAAATCCTGAATGATCAAACGCAGAATCAGTGTGCAACTCTGTGAGACTGCTGCCCGTCTGTCTCTGTCTCATCTCTCACTGGGCCTAATACAGGCTTTATACAGGCCTTTATGCAACTCGCATACACACAGTACATCCAGCCTCTCTCTTGGACTGAAAAAATACGGTATGCTGTTTTCATTTTATCTTCCCGCTTATCATTTAACAATGATTTGTTGATTAACCATGACACAAGCAAGCTGATATGTAGCACCACAGCTGTCACACCTGAGAAGCTTTGTCAGTAGTATAAGTATAGCTGTGGATGGAAATGAAATGATTTGGTTTCTGAGGCCTCAAAGAGTCAGATAGGAAACAGCTATATTTATATATGTTGAATGGACTGTTGGAAGTCTTTCCTGATAAAGCTGAATTTTATGAAAAATCTAACAAACACTCGACCAAACTCCAGATCCTGTGGAAAATCCTTTGAGCACCTACTGATTATTTCATATTCATAAGACATGCAGTCATTCCTTTTTTTGTATATTAGTCATTATAATTTGCATTCAAATGCAAAACATAGGCCAAATTATGTCACATATAAAACACATATTTCCCTAACATTTATATTTATTATAATATATTTCTTTATATTAATTATATTATTAAATTTATACATACTTATTTGCTTTGTGCTAAGTTTACTTTATCTGAAGTGTCAAATGTGACTCATACTCCTCCAAGATCAGATGGGTTTTACAGTAACATTAACCTTTAGTGATCTGAGGGTCTTTTGGACGTTTTTACCACTTTACATTTACTTCAATAATCCACCTTTAAAACTGTTTTGAGTTAACTGTTATAAATTAAAAAATATTGTCTAATGGTAATTCCAGCTAATGTACAATGCATTACATAAACATTAGTGTGTTTCTGTGTGATCACTTCTTACCCATGGTGGGGTCTGGTGGTCCGAACTCCAGCGGGTAGCGAAGCACATTATAGTTGTTCCACACATAAAGCTGGTTGTCTCGAGGGTTGTAGTCCACAGAGGAAATGTACTGATAGGGGTTGGGAAAAGGGATGTTGACAGGCTCCTCGCGTGCACGGTTTGTGTTGTAGGCATACATCACCAGGTCACCACCTGCTTCGCTGTCATCGTCCTGGTAGACTGACCGCACTGCGTACAGCACACCACATGCCATGAAAGCATTGGATGCCATCCTCTTGTCGAAGCTGGTCTCCCAGGTGCCTTCAAAACGCAGGGTGTAAGGATTCACCTATGGGCAAAGAGACGTCAATCATGAGATTTGTTACATTTTTAGAGGATTCTTTTACTTAATTTATTAAGGTCTTCAGGTCTCAGTTGTAGGGGTCATAGAAGTACTACAATTTCTTCAAACCAAAAGAACGAGTCTATTTACATTTGATTTGTTAATATTTCTCTGTGTTCAGTTTGAAGGTGTGTTTAATAGTGAGTTTAAGGAGAGTTTCAGCTTCAAGAGAAGCAAAGTTAGTGGAAATTTGTGCTGATGTAGCAGCTCAAATAGCTGGAAATACATCACTGGGTGACAATAAAACAAAGATGAATGTCAGTATTATCAGGTTACATGCTGTAATCCAGTCTCTGTAAGGTATCTAATATCGTTATTAAAAAATAAATTACTTGACATAACTCATCTTATTTTGTCCATGTTTATATGAGTACACAACAGCACTAATAGTACTTCTCAACAATAATGTAAAGATATATAAGCAATGGTAAAAGCTTTTCAAAAAAGTAATAAGTCATAATCTTTGGAGGACATATGTTCCTATCTACCTCTTTATTACGCAAAAATTACAGAGCCTCCAAACCTAATGCCAAGGCATAACAGAGATCTCTATGTGTTTGTTGCACTCTAGGTACACAAAAATGATAGTCTTTAGTAATCTTAGATCTCCTTAATGATGAAAGCGATTGTTTTCTTGTTTATGACTTTGTTGAGCTATTATTCTACACTCTCATACCCAATGCACAGCTTGATAAATTAGATGGATACTTTAACTTATGCAGTTTGAATAATTTCCTGGTAAGGTCAAAAACATTGATAATAAATGGGGCCCGTCTTTGTAAACAACACATTAATTCAAAACCCTGTTTTCCAGGGAGCTTGCTGCCTGATTGAAGTTTTTTTTTGTTAAGAAACAAAGAACCAACCAGTATTAAAATATATAAAGTTTACAGTGACAGATCATGTTTTAAGTTTGCCAGATTGATGGGGCAAAGGAATGTCAACTTGGAGCACCCAACAATGCCATGGTTGTTTTTACTCTTACTGTTGTTCACTGTTGTGATGTTATGGGGTGCCTCCATCCCCAACCACATTGTCTAAACAACATGAACCCAATGAAGATTAGTTTTAGGATATTATAAATATAAATATGGATTTGAAATTAGGCCAAAACATTGGCAGACGAACATTATGTCTTCTTTTTGGTCAGCACTATCTCTGCATCTCATTTGTCAGTTCACTTGTGTAATCACAACAGTAAGTCATTCATGTGTGACATGTGACCTTTTGCTTGACTAGTCCAATGAGATTTTGACATAATCCCTTCCTGCATTTATAATCCCCATCTCATCCCCTTCTGTCCTACCTGACTGACCACCAGTCGTCCGTTGTTGGCCTCAGTTGCGTAGATGACCCAGAGGCCATTCTCATCCACAGCCAAGTCAATGTCCGACTTCCCTCCCCAACGGTAAGGCGAGGTGTCATGGTAATTAGCATTTGTGATGATGGCTTCGCCACTCTTAATGCGCGTACGCAGGTCATACTTGACTATGTTTCGTGTGCGTTCTTTGTTGTAAAACACTGCGCCATCATACACCACAAACCCTGTGCCATCAACTCTGTTGGGCAACCTGTTGAAAGAGAATCACATGAGCGATACTAAAATCCAAGAGAACAAGTCAATTAATCTACTCTGCATGACACAACCCTGCAAAACAGCCTCAGGGTGAGCAAGCTGACACCTCAGTAGGACCATTTTGCTCTCACCATCCATACCAACATCAAAAGCCAATAAATCAATACAGCAGCAGATGCTATCTGATCATCCAGGACAGTGGGAGGTGTCCTCACTTGTAGGTGGTGGTAGCCCGGTTCTGTTTGAAGTCTTCCCAGGAGGCATACTCATACAGCATGTCAGTACGATAGGGGGTCCAGGGCATGACGTACAGACGATCCCCAGATTGCAGCGGGTCCTTACACCATGCCCCCGCCTGGTGCTCCGCCTCCTGCAGAGAGCTGGCCGCCTGCACCCGAAGCAATGTACCCGGACACACAAATACTGAAGCAGAAGAGGGGTGTTGGAGCAGAGAGGAGAAGGAGAGGAGAAAAGCAAAAGACAGAAAATGAAAACAAAGCATTGTAAAAATGAAAGACATCATGGAGATGGTAGGGGTGGCAGAGAGGAAATGGAAAAAGGCCAAAGACCAGGGAATATAGAACAGGAGAGAGACATGGAGGGGACAAAAGAAAGATGAGAGTAGATGAAAGTAAGTTGAGAATTGAAAAGGAGACAAAAAGTAAGAGCAGAATGGGAGAGAGAGGAGACAAGGGAGTGAGGTGAGGTACATTATCAGATTTAAATTGCGGGGACATATAAATGCTCATTTGTAGAACATCAGCATTGTGGTTGGAAAGCGTCTGGATATGATAAATGGGAGATTTCTGGCTGCTGCCGTGGTTTAGATGTAGGCTCTAATCTAATTTATCTTGGCCTACTTTTTATTTGATTGTGCATTTTGTATTTCAAAAGCCTATGCATATCTACTCTGCTACAGGGTGGTAAAACAGTAATTGTTGAGCTTGTTTTATTAGGACTCAAATTTGGCTCTCAGTCAAGAGTAATATCTCAAAGAAAAGCACCCTAGGGGTAAAATGTGAGATTGGCCAGGCCTCCCCATCCGTTGCAACTGCATACACACAAATACAGACACAAACAACATTACATATAACAAACACACAGGGTCCCTATACCAAACAGACATAGCACACACAGGAATACTTGGGAAACCTTGCACGCAATACACACCAAACAAGGACTCTCACACACACACACACACACACACACACACACACACAGGTTTCCTTTTAGGCAGGTGGAGGTCATCCGCTGGGAACTGGTATAAATTGGCTGGCTGATGCAGTGTGTCAGGGAGAGTGCACTGGGACCACCGGGTGTGTCAGGTGATCTATAAAGAAAGCTGCTGGCATCCTCACCACTCTGACATCACAGGGTTTCCAGCCACAGAGAGCCACAGTGAGGGTGAGAGAGAGAGAGAAAGATTTGGAGGCACTACAGAATAAAACAGCTGAGGAGTCCCCATGTCTCCTCTGCCAGCTTATTTATGTGGCTCTTTGGCTCAGGGTTGCAACAGAACCAGATACCTGCTGGTCACTTCATGATTGAACGCATCTCTGAACTAATTGGGCGCTGCAGGGGCATTTGGACAAAGACGACATACAGCACACAAGGATGCACAGGCAGACAAGCAACTACCATCCCAATAGACAACAGGATAGTACCGACATGTATACACCAGCACAGACATACAATGTCACACTGTGACTGTTAGAGGAATGGATCAGTCTAAGCTTAAACTGCCTTGAATATTGCATGGAGTCTGGTGCAGGAGGAGAATCATAATAGAGGGATGGAGGAGTTACTTCAGGCTTTTCAAAATCCAGCTTTCTCTTTTTGCTTGCTGTCATGCTGTTGTTGATAGTGGCTGGTGATCTGTGGTGCGGGGCCACTTAGGAATTAGCTTGTTCTGTCTGAGGGGGTCCAGCAGAGACTGAGATTGGCAGCCAAACAGGAATCTAATCAAGCTCAGGCATAAACAAACACTGCAGACTCTTCACAGGGAGGAGACTTGTCATGCTCCACTGTTGAACCAAAATGCTGGAAAGCTAGGGAGCTTGAGGTGTTAGCTTTGCAAATATGAACGTGGTTGACTGAATAATGTTCAGAGCAATGGTTAAATACGTAATTTTCTGACAGCTAAACAATTATAATATATATTTTTATATAAATATATTTTTACTAATATCTTGCCAACCCTTTCCACAATCAAATTACATAATTATCAATCTAGACACAGTAGGAGTGCACTGCAAATTAACTAATCATTTCCATAAAGGCTATAAGGACATAAAGCTTTGGAGTGGAAAAAATAACCAATCAAAGTAGGACACTGCCTCAAAAAAACAACACTACTGTAAATAGAAAAATAAAAAATATGCAGAAGGCAATGCAGCAGCTCTGCATGTAGGTGACCCATAAACAAAGCCAGGAACACTCTGCCTCAAGGTAGAACAAAGGACATAGAAACAAACACACAACCATTTTCTTTGAAATGCATTACAGCACAGTAGAAGGCAAGGTAAATATGTAATATCTCTGTGGAACAATTTGTCTCATGGTCACTTACCCAATAACCCACATCCATCTTACAAAAATGACCAAAATTAACAAAATTGTGAGTTTACAGCCAGGTTTAACGAGGCCAAACCTAAATTCATGATCCAATCCAATTATTAGTTTAGATTTTATTAGAGGACATGCAGTACAATAGCAGTATGACCAGTACAACACAAAAGCTTTGTTTTATGGACATATCCTCAAAAGAATGACACAAAATCTAATGCTACAAGACATGCAGTTGAGCTTTCTGTATATAAATGTACATGATTCATCTTTGATTGTGGTGCCTTTTGCAACTTACAGGTGTACAGGTACTGGTGTGACGCACCAAATCTCACAATTTAGAATACTGCTATGAAATTCATAACGGTCACATTTAGATTAAAGCCCCTGATAAGATATTTTAAAAGTTCTGCAGTGTATCCAGAGTTGGGAGGCTCATGCATTGAATCATAACTGGACACAGAGAATGCACTATCATCCATCATAGCTCCAAAATAGATTTTGTTTTCTGCAATACTTTTTACTCTAAATACAAACAGCATTGCCACCAAAAAAACTATGCAATTTAGTTTGTTATGCAACTAACTTTCTAGACTTTTATAGGAATCTGTACTATATTGGGCTCATCATCTCAATAACACTGCAGTGCAGCATAGACTATCTCTGCCTTCCTCCTCCATGTTCCTCTTGCTTCCCTCCTCCTCCCAGCTGCCAATCAGAGAAGCTTGGTTTATTCTAATGAACCGGCCATTGGGTGAGCCTGGTGTCAATGGGCTCAGCAACTGTCTCCAGGCTGTGCCCAGGCCATGGGGACACATGCATACACAGACACATTCATACATTTATAGGCCAAACAGAAACAGTGACCGTGCTTCACACCTGGCAAACCCTGCCTAGGAGGTTTCATTAACTAGGAACCGGACTAGGATCCCAGCCTTATCAGCTATCTTCCTGTATACCAGCTCTTTCTGTTTCTGCTTCATTCTGTCTTGCTCTCTCTCCTTCTGTGAAGGGTGACTGTAGCAGTAGCAAGCGAGAGCAGCCAAACCTGTGCAGTTGAGTCAATAGTACAAGAGGCTATTATGACCACAGTATGAATGAGGTATTAGGCATTAAGCATTAGGCATGGTGTAAGTCTTAAGATTAGGCATGATCCTTGTCTGGCTAGAGGTTAGCTGTAGTATGAGCCATCTGGGATTATGTTAGATAGTTAGATTAATAGATTAATTCCCATTTGGGTGAGGGTGGGTGGAAATGTGTTGTCATGATCATCCCAGTGAAGTCACTAGGCAGTGGAGACACAAACACTTATTTACTCTACAAACTAGCCAGATGGCTAATGAAACCTACCTTATCAGGGATTAAAACCCAGGCTGTAGCTATCATACTCTAGCATGCCAATTACTGCCATACATGCAGGGAAATACTGCTGTAATAATTGACGGTCAGCTGTTATTTGTCAATATGAGGCAGCAATATAAAATGATGAAAGCACCAGAACTTTTCTGAAAATGACAGTAACTGTCTGCCATTAATGTCTAGCAGCAATTTGTGATCGACTGATAACACAATTAAAAATGAGTGCTGACAGCTTTGTGCTGAATTTAGACATTTTACTTTGGCTGTCATATACAGTATAGTCCATGGTGTTTTTATGTTTGATGTTACAACATCATGGTAATAGTTAATGTACAACTCTGATGATCTACACACCCCCTGCCATAATTGGCAGCTGTGTCTAAAGCAGTGCTCCTATGTTATTAGTGTTATTTGTTTTCGAGGTGCAGGGATCTAAGAGCTCTGCTGGCCCACGTCTTTGTCCAATCCACAGTCATGGCCTGCTCACAGGACTGACTGCTGAGAGCATACTGCTCTAATTGAATCCCACACCTGTTACTGGCAGGTGCAGCACACAGACAGCAGGGGGCAGAGGGGAGCATGCCCCACATCTATGCTGGACAGTTAATAGGCCATGTCGATAAGGGTGTGTTCTTTAGTGTGTAGTGAGTCTCCTGATTGTATGTTGATATGCCTTCATTAGTGTGTATGTCTATGTAAGTAAGTGTACGTGTGTGTGTGTGTGTGTGTGTGTGTGTGTGTGTGTGTGTGTGTGTGGGCATGCGTGTATGCAATTCAGAGGAACAATAGCAGAAAGAGAGAGGAAAGCGTGAAGAAGGGTAAACGCTTGTTTTGTGTGTGCAAACAAGAGGAGTCAAAGGAGTGTAAGAGAGTAAATAGGTTATATCCTGTGAAATGAGAATTAGGAGTGAGTTAATATGCTGACAACTGACATACAGTGACAGAGAAAAGAAGAGAGAAATAAGCAAGGAAAGGGGAGGGGCTCCCATTGTGTTTCCGCTTCCTTTTAGAGTACAAGGGAGTCAAGTAATGGGAGTAAAAACACAATACAGTACAAACACCCTTTCACAGACATAAACACACAGACATACACTCTTAGAACACACATAAACTCTCTTGTCAGTGCATGCAAGTACACACTGTCCAGACAGTGAAGGAGGCAGGTGTCAAAATGGCACCTTTATCAACCCAAACATTCACCCCAGAGAATACCCTTCACTGAGACCAAAAGCTGGCAATGGTAAGAGATAGTATTTTTGAAAGCAAAGTCTTATCTCCCATGAGTGAAGCTGACACTGAGTGCCAGAAAAGTTGGTCGGGATACGATTGCAGTGGCTACAGGCTGCAGATACAGTAGACAAAAGAGAAAAATCTCCTGACTGACTGGGGCTTGGGTGGTTGTCTAACAACAAGCCTGCATGTCTCTAACATTAACCTAGCCTTCCACCACCCTGCATGTCCCTCCCTCCTTCCTCCTGCTCTGAATCAGGCCTCCCAGAGGTGCTGTCTCTTCATAAAACAGTCCTGAAACCAGCCGCTGTATTTTATATTTATGACCACCTGCTTCCCTCACTCCTCTCTGTTCTTTGGCTCAAACACTGCAATGACTTCTGCATGTACAGTCAATCGCCACACTCTTCACTATCTGCCTGTGCCACAATAGGGTGTCTACACTGCGCTGGTCACGTGACTGTGCTTGTGTGTGGTGGGTCATTCCTAATGAGGCGATGCTGCCTGACTCATCGTCTCTATAGCGACTGCTCTTCCTCTCCTGCTCCTCTCCTTTCGCAGCCATTCTTTGTGTTTTCCTGTCACACGATGCAGTGATTTCTCACTCATTCCCTCTCACTTTTGCAAATTGCAGGTAGCTGTTTGTGTGAGTCGATCTGCATGCTCACCCACCCCACTCTCCATGGAAATATCACAATTGTGCACAGTAGTCTAAAACTGCTTCATTTTCTTGCCTCTTTTCCTTTAGAAGCAAAAAAAAACAAAAAAAACAAAAAAAAAAACATGAAGGTGAGAAAAATATGGCGAACACTTGTTTGGTCCTGTCAGCAGTGATAAAGGAAATACTGTAATGATGTGGGTAGTGTTCTCTCCTAGACTGTCAGCGAAAAGGGTGAGAAAAGGGACAGAGGGAGTGATGGGAAGAAAGAGAGGCAGCTGACGCCTGCACAGTCTTAAAATAACCTGACAGTAGATAGGTTGACAGAGTGTTGGACATTCATTGAACAGGTTCTCCTGCATGTGACAACACCACGCGATGCACGTCATCCCAATCTGTCAATCAGCTGATCAGTCAGTGAGGATTAATTTGACAGACATGGGTAAAACACAAGTCGGCAATGTTAATACACCCATAAACAGACAAAGGAAGTGTGTTTAGCAGCAGTGTTGGGATGGATTACAGTGGGTAAGGGCAGGTGTGCAGACAGAGGAAAGGGATATTCATTTTGGTTTAGTGGGAGGGACAGTAGTAAATAAATATAACCAGTTGGGTGAGGTGGAAGCGGGGGGAGGGGGAGGGGGTGTTGTAGCTTGCTATTCCACTGCAAGCAGGGAGACTGAGCTAAAATGGCTGCTTGCAGTGGGAGAAAAATGTGAGACAATGATCCATGTTAATGAAAAGCCATGGACACGACGACAGACAAAGAGGCCCATAAACCAGTTAATGGCAACCTCTATAGGAGTTAATTCCTCCGACATATGGATCTAGCCATGGGGCCAGACAGGGAAATGGCTGATGCTGAAACAGATGTAAGTAAAGGGGTTCAGAGAGAGTTGAGGAGGCTGGGGACCTGAGAGGGGGAGTTGGGTCTCATTGGGAAGCTGGCACTGATGTTGACAACTCTCTCCCTGACCCTGGATATGGGTCAAGTCTATCTTTGCTCTTTAAGAAGCCAGTGATTGAGGTGCCTGACTATGTTGATTGTGGGCCTTTAGGAGGGCTGGTGAGGCCATTACAAGGAGCTGAATCACTCCCTAATGTGTATGCCCCTCCCTCGCCCCTTCCTTCCCCTCTCCTCCCCCTCCAGAGCTTCACTGTACACACACGGAATCAGGAGGGATTGACTGATATGGACAGGTACAGGGATGCACAAGTTCACAGTGCATGTGCATTAAAAAAAATACAGAAATGGTAATGACAAACTGTAGAAAGAAAGAAAGAGAGGTTGAAGAGACCAGGAGGAAGAGAAGTGTAAAAGATGCTCAGAAGAGCCTGCGGCTGCTTGTGATGGTCAGATATGATCTGAGAGATAAACCAATCAGAGAAAGGTGAGAGACACAGAACAAGAGCAAAAAAGATGAGAAACAGAGAAAAAATAAGAGGACATAAGTAAGGGGACAGTTACTGTGTTATTTTATTTTTTGGTTCAAGATTACAGCAACAGCAAACTTTCAATTGGTCCTGAGAAATTTAATTAGAGGAGAAGCAATACAGTATAGAAAAAAGGGACAGCTGAGCAATGTAAAGGCAGCGAGAGAGAATTTTATTTTTATTGATTTAGAGAAAAATGAGAAATAGTGAAATGAGTGGAACAATAGAAATGTAATGAATAATGTGAGTTGTGAGACGTGTGAGAAGCATCAGATGGGTTTTTAAAGGGATGGAAAAAGAGGAACAACTTGCCATCCATGACATGACATGAATGTATGTTGTCTGTAAGTTTAGACTGATATGTCCTTGTTTGCACTGGACAATGAAGTTGATCTCTCGTTTATCTCTCATAGTTACTGGACTGACCTCCCATGATGCATTTGTGTGTCTGTGCAAGCGTGTGTGTGCGTGGAAGTCAGGCTGGTGTCATCAGAACCAAGGAGGAAATCTAAAAGGATTTTAGAATTTTGGTTATAAGTTAAAGAGAGATAGTAAGAGAAGGGGAGGCGATTAGAGTTTGAAAAAGAAAAGGACGGGATATCAACATCAAACATGACCACTACACAAGGTGCTGGGTTAGGAGGGGATATGGGGAGGGGGGGTACAAGGGAGGAGGAGGAGGAGGGAAGGAAGAAGGGGCGAGCTGTGGTTGTTATGTTCATCGTGGTCTTTACCTTTTTGATCCACTTCTATTCAAGCATCGGAAAAAGGAGAAAGAAGGAGACAGAAAGATAAAAGATAAAGACAGTAAGGAAGAGAGAGAGGCAAAGTAAAGAGAATGAAAGAAAAACAGGTGCAGGAAAAAAGAGAAAATTGAGATTA